>VXBL01004883.1:695868-723149 GCA_013400195.1 Aramus guarauna | reverse complement strand
AAAAAAAAAAAAAGAGATAGAGAATAAATAAATAATGAAGAAAATGTTTCTCTTTCCCTCTCGATGTCAGGAATGTATGGAAAGCTTTAGGCTGCAGCAGTATTTTGACACTGCGCGCAGCACTGCTCCCCTCCCCTATTCCTTTGAGGTTCATCTTTCAGACCACAGCTCTGTTCCGCTGCCAACTCGTTGGAAGTGTTTAGTGACTGGAGAACTGTTGCCTGCTCTCTTCAGAACTTCACACTTCATTTTTCCAGATCCCTGCGAGCAGCAGCAAATATTTCACCAGCCTGGTTTGCTGGCTACCACCATAAATCAGACTTAGGACCCAAAAAAATATCCAGGCCTGTCAAGGCATTAAGCTTTTATTTTCAGGCTGGATCCAGTGGTAAATGAGGGCTTGTATTTTCCCTTAAAACTGTAAAGGGATTTTAAGGATTGTCGTTGGACAATGGCCAGATTCAAAAGATAGAATGCAGAATGTAACTGGTTAGAGGAGATTTGAAAAAGTCTTAAGTATGAAAAATGGCTTTTCTTAAAGGTTTTTCAATGAAATGTGAAGCCGGACTTGAATTTCATAAAGGCTTTGGCGTAGCCTGTTTATGAGGAAATCAATTGGGAAAGCGAAGAGGACGATGCTCCCGACCCTTTGAGGGGCTATTTGTCCCAGCCTGTCCCTTTGGATCCACTGGGCAGAGATCTGCCGTGGATATCAGAGCCACAAGAGCCAGGAGAAATGCATCAAATGGTTATTCGCTTGATATTAATCGCTTTAAAAGTCAGATATAAAATAGGAACCTGTAAAACATTGTGGGGAAGTCTGCACGGCAAAGATGCTCGGGAAACTCGCTCCTCGCTGTCCAGGCCAGAATGAGATTGCAGTAAGGTTTTTTTTCTAACAGCCTCTTGAAGCAAACAACCCCAGTTCCCTCCGTCTGCTCTTCATTACCCTAAACAAGCAATGAATAGAGACTAGATGGGGAGTCGAGGAGCGGGGCTTCATTGCCAGCATTGTCACAGGCTTGCTCTGTGACCTTGCGTCGCTAGGAGTCAGCAGGCTGGTAGCTGTATGCAAATGGTCGTTTTTTTTTTTTTTTTTTTTTTTTTTTTTTTGGTGATAATAATGACCAAACTCATTTGCACAATTTAGCTTTAAAAGATGCCACAAAACTTCCAGGCAGCAGCAAGCTGAACATCAGCAGAAATTGCCAATCGAGGCACCGTCATGCGTCCCGTGCCTCAGTTTCCCCCCACACCCGAGAAAGGAGGAGGACACTTGACCCAAAGTGATGAAGGATGGAAAAGTAGCTTTTTCCCCATTGCTCCCATCCTGGATCGCCCTCTGGCTCAGCCCCTCTGACCTGGGGAGAGCAGAGGTCCGCTCCCAGCCGTGCTGCATATTCCCAGGGTTATCTGAAGCAGCTTGGCTCGGTATTCCTGTCCTGGAGGGACAGCTGTGTCATTCACCATGGCAAGGTGTTTTGAAGACAAGCTGACTGACGCTTGGTGACAAAAACATACAAAACTGTAATTAGATCTATTGGAAGGTTTTTTTCCCCCATTGGGCAAGTATCCCTTTCCCAGCCTCCACATTAGCCTACACCATCCTATTTGGCAGTAGACATGGCACTTCAGGACGTGGTCTAGTAGACACGGTGGTGTTGGATTGACAGTTGGACTTGATGATCCTAGAGGTCTTTTCCAACCTTAAAGATTCTCTGATTCTCTGATTCTCTGATTTTGCAGCTTCTGCTCCTGGTCCCCAAAAACTTGAGGATAAGACACCAGCTTTTGCATATTGTGTGCTTCACTTCCCTTAGTGCCTGCAGCACGGGCGAAGCAAGACGAGCACCGGTGTTCACAAATATCAGCTACTCGACCCCCAGAAATGCCCTTCCTTCATGCCGTCCCACTCGGAAATGTCAGCATCCTCCTCGTCGTGCAGGCAGGGAAAGTTCCAACGCGCGCGGGAGGGACGTTGGCTTAACAAATCGCCTCTCCATCAGCTGGGCCTCCGTTACCGTCCGTGCACGTGCCCTTGGGCCACCTCGAATGGGAATTAAGTGATTGAGCTGGGGGGGTGCTCACCGGGGGTTTCGGCTGTGTCGCCCTACCTCATCAGCCGAGGCGGATTCTCAGCCTGGCAGATCCTCCCCGCCTGTCAGCCGGCCATGGGAAGGGATTAGATCTGAACCACCCCGTTTGCACAACCTGTTCAGGGTGACACACGGACGGGCCCTGAAGAGCGGCTCCGCAAAGGCATTTTGGTAACTAAGGGATTTCCACGGACTTTACTCCCCGGCTACTGTGGAAGAGCTGAGCCTCGGTATATCAGGGCAGACAGAAGTTTTGGTAAACTCTCTGCGTCACAGACGAGTGCACTCTGAGAGCTCTTTTTTTCTATGAAGATTCAGAAAATGAGAGCAAAAGCATTGAAGCCACAGGAGAAAAGCCCTTACGGGGCTGTACCCGGCCCTCGGTCCTTTTGTCTCTCCTGGGGCTGACTCCCAAGCAGATGGCGTGCCTGAGATAAACTGCATAATTTAAGATTTCTTTACACAGCAACGACGCTGCTCTCTGCACTCACAGGAGATGGTCCTTCGGGTGCTCTCTGCACATCCTGGCTAGAGGCAAGGGGTCTCCGGAGACCCTCACCTCCCACGGTGAGCCGGGGGCATTCCCCGCCGCAGGCACCGCCAGCTCCCCCCCCGTAAATGCCAAAGCCTCCCAAGGTCCCTTTGCCTTGTCTCCCCTGGCTGCGTCTGATCTGAACGGCTTCCTTTTACATTTCCCCGCCGGTGCCCACGTTCTGCTCCGGCTTATTGCTCGCTACCTCTCTCGCAAAATTTCCCACCTCCTCTGACCTTGCTACCGCTGCGTCTTGGGTGTTCTGCGTTTGAGGCTGCTTCAGCAGTAGGCTCCGAGTCAATTAATTTTCCAAATCACAGCTAACTCAGCAAGGCATTCATGAGCGGCAAAGTGGGGAGGCCAGCCGTACATCAGGAAAAAAGGAGTTTAGTTTCCCAATTTAGCCTGGCGTGTAGCAGGGGTGGCCAGGAACCGGCGCTGGCTGCGAAGCGGGATAATTTTCCAGGTATGCTGAGAGCGCAGGCATCACGCTTGGAGTAAAACAGAAACAAAAGCACCAGCCCTTTCCCCCGTGGCAGGATCAGACCCCCAGCAAAATTACTTCCTACGCCAGGAGCTGACATAAGACTCCACACTTCCAGGCAAATAAACACCTCTTCATTTCAGTGGCTATCTGACACGGGTGGAACAGAGGGCAGGTCAAAGCTTACAGCTCCTTTATATTTTTAATAGCTATGAACACAGCGCTGGTGCTTAAAAAATACTCTCGTTAATAACTGACAAGCGTGAAAGGGCAGCTTGGCGGTTAAGGCGGGTGATTCTTTAGAGATCGGTTCCACCATTGCCTCCGCTGCAGACTTCTGGGGTGATCTGGGGGCCAGTGGCTTTGTACAAGTGTATGAACAAGTTCCCACAGGGCGAGCTATGGCCAGAGCTCCAACTGAGTCATCTTCGCCATCGCAAGCGCATTTCTCTGCCCCCGATGCTGTGGGAGCAGGCAGAGGGGATGGGCACCTGGTACCTGACACTTGCCATGGGTACCCCAGGGTAACAAGCACGCACAGGGACCGAGGTGGAGGAGAAAACTCACGCCCTTGTTTACCCCGCGGCAACTTTTTGTGTGCCCACACTCCCAGCCGAGCAGTGGTGTGGTCGTAGCACGGGTGGGTGCATCCCCACTGCATAGCGTGGGTCAAAACCATGGTAAAGATGTGACACCATAGCTTCCACGCCGGGAAGCTACGAGCTGATTCAAGAAACAGGCATATGCTACATTTTTGAGGTGTACGCTGCATCTTTACGATGTTTAACCTCGTTAACTTGCCCGCGGCCAGTTTTGTCTGACCATGCTGCTGTGTGTTGGTGTACAGACAGACTTTCCTCCACTCCTGTTCCCCCTCGCTTCAATAAAGTTAATAGCTCTCTCCTACCAAGCAGATGGGTTGCAAAGATAAACACATCACGGATCGGGAAGCACACAGACGCGCTGATGATAGGGTGCAGCTAAATGCTTTGGAAAGATAACAACATGAATATGCTTGGCCACATTAAAAAAAAAAAAAAAAAAAGAAANAAAAAAAAGAAAAAGAAAAGAAAAAAGGATCAGGGCCCATTCTTTGGGCAGATGGCCAACAGGCATGGCTTGGTCATGTCCATGGTATTCAATCTAGCCTCCAGATCAGGGTGATCACCTCCAAACTGCCCACTGGGAACGGTCGCTGGCTTGTGCTGGCTCCTGAGCTGTGCCAGGCGTTGTGTGGGAGAACCCAGGCCAAAAGCTTGCCCAGACCTCTCCTAACGATTCTGTTAGAGCAAGTCCACGCTTCAATCCATTGAACTGTTTAATTTATTAGTATAAATGTCCCCTTTCAGACTGGCTTTCACCATTGAAATGCCTTTTCTTTTGATAAACATCTTTACTGGCACCTTTTCATTGCCCATCACGGCTCTGTGCTGTGGACATCTGCAAGAAAATGCAACCTTGTACTCAAATGGCATCGATGACTTCCTTCATCTCCTCTCCCAGATGGACCACCTCTTTTCCCCATCTCCCCACCTCCTTCCTTCATCTAAGGAAAACAAGAGTGACTTTCATTAGAGGGTCTGAGAGCCTTCTGCTCCTGTGACCAGGGTCCACCTGATCACAGTGGAGGGGGTGTAAAACCAGAAGAATTGAGGTTCGCTTTGAGGGAATTCGCGAGTCTTTTCTGAAGTCTCTGCCACCGTGGCCCTTGGCAGTGATGAAGAGCTTAACTGTGCCTGTCTGATTTTGGAACCCTCAGCGTGAGCAAGCTGATAGCCCAGACCCAGAGCAAGCCAGATCCTTCACACCCACATCATTCTCACAAACCCCAGATGCACAAGTGGCTTGGGGAGGGACAAGGTAAATTTTAACCTGGTTTGCTCTGATTTTCATTAAATTGCTTGAAGGATTAAACAGGTTGAGAGCTTGAATTCTGTTTGTTCTTAATTTTCTCTTAAATCGGTTCACTTGTTGCATGTAAATGCCTTGAGTTCCTTTAACGTGCCCTGTGCTAGAAGGTTTTTTCACCATAGCAAAACCTTCACGCAGAAGCATCTGTCCCTGCAGTGGACTCCTCTACTATTTGTCATCTTTGCTTTCCCAGAGTTGCCTCTGTCATATGCAAGGAGGCACATCTGGACAGTCATGCCCTTTAAGACTGCGGTCTCCTTTTCTCACCTCAACTCCATCTGAGCCTTGCACACAATCTCATGCCCTCCAAAAACCAGCTTTTGCAAGAGTTCCTCGGGAGCTGTGCAAGCAGAGGGAGAGTCGGCCACTGTGCAGGTAGCATGCCCCACTGTGGGCATTAATTTCACATTAATTGATATTTATTGATACAGCTCCTCCCACTCCCCCTGAAAGGTCTTTACATATCTTCTATATTCAAATGCACAAACATAAACAACCCTTTGTGACAATCTCAGCTCCAATTGTCTGCCTAGAGATGTCTGGCTGGGATTTTCCAAAAGATCCCGTCCCAACCTTGACTTTTCTCCCTAAGTTGACTATGGCAACACGTCCCCAGCTTCAGGGCCCGTGGCAGGTCCCATCTTCCAGCTGGAAAGTCAAATACACAAATGGTTTAGGTGGGCCTAGCTCTGTTGAGGTGGTTCATTGATGAGTAAGATATGTCAAGCTTTTCAGCTCTTTCTTGCCCAAGTCTCATCATTTGCTCAGCCCTTTCGCAGCCTCTCTGCTCCCATCCTGGACATGGCCCTTCCTTAAAACCAAGCCCCAGCCGGCCTCCTAAATTCAGCATCACCAATGGAAGTTCTGGCTCCTCCAGCACTCCCAGCTCCCAGTAACACAACCCAGTAACACACTCCAGTAACATGGCCATGACAACCCTCACATGAGGCCAGAAACCAGTGTGGGCTAGTTAACAGCAATGTTGTGTTAAGGAGGAGGTGGTGGTGAGGTGGAGCAGATGGATTCCCATAGCAGGTTGTGACACTGATACATATACTTTGAGTGGCTAAAAGGGGGTAAGTCCTGATCAGGCTTTCTGCTACTGGTTCCAGACACTTTGGTATAAATATTGAATTTCGAAGCATTACTAGTTCATTTCTGGGATGGGGTGGTGTTGGTCAGCAGTTTTGTTGCAGTACCAGGAAGCCCCAAGGCTGAACCAAAACTAGAAGTGGAAGAAAAAAATCCATTAAAATGGCTTCCCGTCAGAAACTTTAATCCAAATAACTTCTGCTTTTTTTTTCTCCCCCCCACCCAGGAAAAAGACTTAGATGCAAAAAGACACTTTCCTGAATAAAAAGAACTTATTTTGGAAAAACTCTGTTTCAGAAGGAAAAAAAAGTGGGGATTTTTTCATGTCATACTGCAACTGCTCTTTTCTTTATAATATATTTGGGGAACTTTGATTTCCATGTATTCGGATAACTCTGATTTTCTAATGCCTCAGTAGTAGTGTAAATATAACACAGCAGAGACATGAAGTCATTTGATACTGTGGCAAGATGTTGAATAAGACCTGGTACAGTAGATGAAATAGCCTATTTATTTATTGTATATAATTTCATTTTCTTTTAAAGAAATAAACATTAAAAGCAGCTGTTAGCACAAACAGCAAAGCTTATCTTATTCCTTAAATCAAAATCTACCCTTTTGGTGATGTCATATAATAGTTTGACTCTGACACGTAGCATTGGCATTTCCTGCAAAATGGAAATAATAAGACCGTGGGTTTTGCTGAGCACTTCCTCCACACATACGTAGACACGTGTTTCTCCTCCTACCTCCCCCTTGTCTGTAATCTCTGCTCTGATGAAGTGTGACCAATCCAGAAGAAAATTATTATGTGGGATGGTGGATTCGATGGAAAAACATCATTTATTTTCCACCCAGCAAAATTCTTTTTGTTACTGCTCTTTGATAAACCATGGTTTGTGTTCTCTTCAGAAGCCTTGACCATGGTAGACAGTGCCTTTTCATCACTTGAGTGCTTTTGCTTTCGGTCACTGGGCTATATATAGGAAAGTCTTTGTTCTGTCCCCCTTGGATCACAGCTACAAACACGAACCATGGAGGACACTCAAGCCTTTCCATGCTTCTCGGCTGTTCTGCGAGAAAGCAGCCACACAAACAAACAGGCTGCTTTGTTTGTACTTTCTCTGAAGTTGCAATTTCTTCCACTAAATGTTTACACATTCCAAAGTCGAGCGACTTGCCTTGCATCTTGGGAACCCGGCGCTGGTGATTTACGGTACTTTCAGGAAGATTTGGAGATGTATATTTAATGGGTTCAGTTAACGAGTTAATTAGCATGGTTTTTTTTTCTCAAAGCTAAACTTCTGCTAAAATCAAAACACAGCTAGCATTTATTTTGGTGCTAATGGGAACATTTTCATAAAAACCAAATTTAGAGCCAGTAGAAGGATCCTGGCTTGGCGCACTTTCAGGACAAGGGCTCAATCCAAAGCTTTTTACAAAGTCCCTGGAGTTTTTCCCCTCTGTTTCAGCAAGTTTAGAGTCAGCTGTTCAATTTAGGTGTAGGCTGTATAAGGGAAGGCAATCTCCACTTAGGGTCCCCAGTGTCCTCAAGCCTGACCTGGAGGGTCTTGGGTCCTCAGCATCTTGGACCTTGGGTCCCTGGACCTTGGGTCCTTGGACTTTGGGTGCCTGGCATCCCAGCACTGGATGCTGCACTGGGCATGAGCGACAGGCTGCGAGCAGAAGGAGCTGCTGAAAACCCTGATGCCCAGTCATGACTGGCCTGGCTCAAGACTGAACCACAGAGCAAGACGCAAAAAATCTGTTCTTCACACGTATCTTCACTGAGTTGCCAACCTCCCCAGTTACTCATTTGTGAAGCTTTTCCCTGCCTTGTTTTTATTTGTCTTTCAGCTCAGCCTTTCTTTTTCCTTTCCTTTCTTTTTTTTTTTTTTTGAGTACAAATGAACTAAATTCCTCTAACCCATCTGCATTGCTATCAGACATTGTGTTTTTTTAAAAACTTGGCATCATTTCTGAAGTTTCCCTGTGTACACTTTCCTGTTCGTGTATTTCCGTCATCCAGGTATCATCACTCAATAACCATACTGTGGCTGTAATGCTTTTCACATGGAAGGAATTGTGTTTTATTGATGGCAAATGTTGTAATGCACTTTCATGTCAAGATGAAAATCTGAAAAAGAAACTTTTTATAGTGTATGCTACATGAAACCTCTATACTGAACCAGGCTGTAGAGAGAATATATTCAAGTACACATACGCTATGACTATATATAGTAAATTAAACAGTCCCGGCATGCGGGAATGGGCACAAGAACACATCCCTACTGCAAAATTTTTAGCATGGGCACAATCAAGCAGCACTCTCCAAAGCCATTTCCAGGCATAGACCACATGTTAGCAGAGCCAAGGACCACTCTGACCAGACATTTTGGATGTGTCTGTTCTCTTCTAGGGTCTAAGGGTATTCAGTGTTATGGATCTAATGAAAAAAAAGCCAAGTGGCTCCAGAACCACAGCCTGAGTCCAGGCACCGTTTGGTTCATGCAGCCGCAGTGATCAAGCCTACCATGACCATGGGCAAGGACGTCTTGGGGATGTCATTCTCCTACCTACCACCTGATTCCTATGTTCACAATAGGGACCAAACGCTGTATAGGTCACTTTGATGATGGTTTTATTTGGCAAAGGGGTGTCTGGTGAAGCCGCAGCACCTCACAGCGAGGGGTTTGGAGCAACCTGCTTCCACGGAGGGGACAACTGCTTGGTGTGCGATGGGAGAGGAAAGCCAGAGCCTTGGCATCCACTGCTGAGTTCTTAGCCCAGAGAGAAATCAGGACAACACCGTCCAAAAAATTGTGCAAGTAAAATAAAGCCAGTCTTTGCTAAAGACTGCCTGGGGATCGGTGGCTGTGGCATTTGGAGGAAAAAGCAAATGCAAGGGCAGTCTGGACACAACACCAGCTGTGAAGGATCTCTGGTTCCCCAAAATCAGTTTCGCCTTCCAGCATCTCTGCCAGCACTGCCCCAGCTCATTACTGAGCACAGACGGAAAAAAAAACCCTTTCTGGAAGGCACATGTGCTGCCTTTGATGGTGGGGACCCAGGTGTGCAGCTAATACAAAATGCCTGCTTGGCATCAAGGGACCAACTACAAGATGCAGCTGGGGACAGCAGTGCCTCTAGGTTGTCATTACCCCACATCCAGCATGACTTTTTGTGCAGCTGATTGACGTCCTTCCTCCCGCTGCTTATGGAAACACACAGCCTGGCCAGAGCCCTTGGTTGGGTGCCACCTGCACCCAAACCACAGCTCTTGCTATTGCCAGCGCATGAATCTTTCTCTCATTATTTTTCAGGTTCCCTCGCTCTGCTCGAGACTGGGAACGATGTGATTGAAATGCAGAAGACCCATCTTCAGACTGTTTTGTACCCTGCTGCCACCTGCCATCGGCTCCCCTCCAACTGCCCCAACATGAGTGAGAGTTGTCCCGGGGTGATTTTAGCCCCATGGGAGCAGGAAGGTTCAGACACCTCTTAGGAAAAGCCTCCTGGGAGGTTTCCAACTTGGTTTTTTGCAAATGCAAAATGTTTAGCTACGCTTTGGGAAAGCATCCAAGTCTATGGCTGTTTGTCTGAAGGAGCCTTGAAGCTTTTTTGAGGTCAGATTTTCTCCCCAGCTCAGTCACTATTTGTGCAGTTACTCAACATTAACGAATTTACATCTACTTTATGTACCAGAGAAGCAAGATTATCACCCATCTCAAACGCAGGAGAAACTGCCCTTCTCCTTTCACATTTCATTCCTGGAGCAGTTTTCTGTTTGCTTTTGAGAGGAAAACTAGAAAACTCAACCCAAAGCCCAGCAGCTAATGGGGTCTTGCTTGCTCCTGTTGCTCACCGAAACCAGTTCAAAGGCTCTCACTATTAATAATATATCCTGGGGCAATGCGTGAAGCTGACAATTTTT
This sequence comes from Aramus guarauna, assembly GCA_013400195.1. Classification (NCBI taxonomy): domain Eukaryota; kingdom Metazoa; phylum Chordata; class Aves; order Gruiformes; family Aramidae; genus Aramus; species Aramus guarauna. The sequence goes on along the minus strand of VXBL01004883.1, from coordinate 713,100 downwards.
TTACAGAAAACAATTTCCTGTTCAAAAATATGGTGCTCTCACTACTTTTGTGGGCAACCATCAATTTAAATGATTGGAAAATAATTTGGACTTCAACACCCAGAACTATTTTCCAGCCATGAGGTATATGAAATCTACTAATAGATTGTCTCCAGGTCCACAGTTTTTTGCACCTCCTCATGACCCAGATTTCAGGGCAGATGTCTCTGGGCTTCTTTTGCAGTCAAAGGGGGACAAATATGCTTCTGGAGCATCTCATCCTAAAGTGGGCAACTAAACTGGTTCAGATCAAAGTGCCACTTTCCCTCTGTTGACTATAAAGGGAGCAAACGTAGGGTAACTAGCCCAGATGTGGGAGTCTGTCCTGATTTAGATGAGAGAACCCCTGTCCTGCCTCTTAGGGGTCCAGCACTGGTCCATTTGCAGCAGTTCCTCTCAAACTGCTCATCCTCGCCTTGGGCTGGGATTTGCCAGGATGGCTGCTATGTGTAAGCATTAATTAGGCAGTGATACAGGTCCTGGGAAGATTCACACCTAGCAAAACCAAGATGGAAACGCACCCCTGCCTCCTCCCAAGGGAACATCACCGTTGGTACACCTGCTCTCTTTCCACTATATTTTCTCCTGGGCTTCATAAATCTCGCTTTCCTTTCCACACTGCAGCCCAACGTCAGGAGGTGTGAATGCTCAAGTTTGCTCAGCCAGAAGGGAAAAACCAGTTTTCCACAAGCTCAGCTTTGATACGGCAAGTGAACTCTGTGTGTTAGGAGGTCAGTGCGCCAGGGTGGGAGTCCAGGCAGCTGTCAGGAGTGCAAAGGACAGGCCAAAAGAAGCCCAAAGTGAGCAAACATGTAGCACCCAGACAGGCAATCCTGATAAGGGAAAAGCCTTCTGCAAACAACTAGCAGAGCTAGGAGGATCTATGCTCACTTCCAATCTAGAAGTTTGGGCTACAGCAAAAACCTTTAGAAAATAGCCAAGCCTACTTTAACAGTTAGCTGTTTTTGTGGAGGGAAAGAGAACTCAACCTTTTCTCTGAAAACACCCCACCTGGGGTTCCTGGAAGAGGCTGAAGTCTCTGGTTTCTACAGTGGCTGCCTCTTATCGGGGGCTCAGTCTGGTGTATGACTCCAGTTTTAGCTCAAGTCTGCAGAAGATCTGAGGAACAACACGAGGAGTACGGCAGAGTGTGCATGGACACACTTTGTGGGTGTCGCTGGTCCAGGAGTATCACGTTCCTGAGGAAATGGAAAGCAGGAACTCAAATTGTTTTAAATGGAGCATCTTGCTATCTTTCTTCTACACTGCTGGGACTTTTCTTTTAAAATCTTAATTCTCTCCTTTTCTGGTTTCTAGGGGTTGAGTGAGAAGAGTCATCCTCTCCTATTTTTTAGATGTTTATGTTCAACATCCTGAGTTTATTCATAGAGCAACGAGCCTGCCTTTAAAATCAAGGCCAAATCTAGGTCAAATCTGATAAACATTTTATCCTTTGCTCTGCAGAATCAGAGGGCTCAGGCACACAATTGTGTCACTGCAACTCAATGAGTGACACCACGTCAGCTTTACCACAGCAACGGGCCATGCACGCTAAGCCACAAGGGTGAGGCCAAAGGCATTAGCTTGAAACGTCTTTTATTGGGCTTTCAGCAAATGCATTTTATCTCACATTTGCCAGCAGTCACCATTTGAGTTGCATTATTTCACTGTTTGTGAGCCCAAAGCCTTCTCATGAGGCTTTCTTATTTTTCTATGAAGAGAATTTCTTGCAGTATTCAGAAGAGACCAGGAAACGTGACACATCTATAGCTGAGCCTATAAACCAGGGCTGGGCAGTATTCATCTGAGAGTTGTCCCCCTTGTTTGGGGGCCCACTGGTGCACAGCAAGGCTGTCCAGCCTGTGTTTCCTTTGAAGGACATCCAGATGTGAAGGGAAATGGTTTGAGGTCCAGTGTACTCCCAGCAAAACAGCTGGGATACGGCAAGAGAGCACCCAAGCCACAAATATTTTGATGATCGGAGAGGAAAAGGGCATTATGGAGCACTTCTATTGCCTACTATAGACTCAATCTTTGCTATATTCTAGATATGAAATCATCTTGCCCTTGAACCGAAGAGACGCTCCAGACCTCACTGCACTCAACCACCAGGCAACATGCTTAGAGGGCTCCTGAAACTATTTTCAACAGAAACACATACAGATATGCATACACCCCGGCACACCCAGGTGCTATGGCTATGTTATCCTTTAGAAGCCAAAGAGCCATTTGAAAATGATGCAGAGTTCAGGATAATGTAGGTTGGAAAAGACATTGTACACTTGTATCCCGGCATAAAGTTATTCTACAGACATGATTAAATCCTTTCCTATTACGGTAACAAGCAGTAATGTTCAGTGGCAGTTGTAGGCAGCGGTTTTGTTTGAAGCAATGAGCTAATTCAAGAAAGTGGGTGGGACAAACTTGTTAGGAGGCCTCTGAGTCTCCTGTTGCCTTTGTCTAGGCCTAAAATTTAGGGTCTGTAAAAATATGAAAAGAATAGAAATACTCCCAGAAATTTTAAGACAAGTCATTGCATGAAAAGCAAACCAGCCCTGTTGATGGGTACAGGAGCTTGGTCTTCTGTAGTATAGCATGTCCTACTTGTCTTCTTTGCTGCACAATAAAGGTTAAACCAAACCTATGTTTGGACAGAAACATTTCTGCTACTTGGGGATATGTCATCATGAAATATGTTTGAATTCAGGAGTTCCCAAATTGCTGATTTTCACTGAACTGGGACTGGCCACAGGATTGAAAAGCTACAAGCAGAGGGACAGATGGACATTGCCCTTCTGTCCACATACAGCACAATCCCAGTAGTTCTGTCTCCTTCCAAAGGAGGCTGAAAATTAAAGCTAAATGCCCCCAAAAGTCTAAATTAAACCCTTAAACTGAAAGAAGGGTGTACTTCCTTACAAAATCACTTGCTTTGTCTACCTGGGCTTTGTGTTCATAGAGCTCCCTTCTTATTCATGGAACAGCTCGGAGCGGCAGCGGCTATTCATAGAAGTTGCTTCTACACGAGTCAAACAAGGTAGTCAGGATGCGACAGCCCAGACGAAGTCAGAGCAAATAGAATGCAAATAATGAAACTAGATTCATGTGGTTCAGCCCTTTTCCTCTGCTATCTTCAGCATCTTTGTGACACCACGGTGATGGCTGATAAGAAAACAGGGGGTCAAAGTGTCAAGAAAACAGAGGCCGTTTCCTCTGCATCGAATATGAAAAGCAACATCTCCCAGCTTTTTCCTGGCTCAGCCCAACCCAGAGCGCGGCTAAACCTTGCTCAGGTGGGACTGAAAGGTGCTGGCTGCAAGGGGGAGGCATCTGCGCAATAATGTATCGCATCCATTAGCATGATTCAAAGCCTGGGACACCTCATTTTTCCTGGATGCTCTGCTTTTCTCCATTGAGCAAAAGACTATATGTAATTTCTTCCACTCCAAAAAACATATGCAAAAACTTAGGAATAATGGTCAATGCGCCAGTTATCTCTGACTTATCTGCTGGGGGGTGGAAAAGGTCTCTGTGAAAGGTCTGGCACCTCGACAAGCAACCCAGTCACCCATGTTGTTGTTATAATATGGGGCTCAATGCCCAGGCTTCACACTGAGAAACAAGTACAAGGTCACAGACTTAAAATTCGAGCTGCTGGTGTGTAAGGATGTAGACTTGTTGAAAGAGAAACTATCAGGCTTGGGGAGGGAGGGTTTTTGGAGGCAGTTGATTAGAGCAAGTGATAAACTGTGAGCTCCCAAAAGCAGCTGCTAAAGGCTGCAAGGACAAAAAAAAAAAAAGATGAACTATGTATGACCTCTAAGTCCTGTAAGAAGAAGATCAATGCAAGATGAATCCGAGAACTGAAATTCATAATTGTACTAGATAGTAACCATTATGGACAGAATAGAACTATTGCTTTTACAACACTTAATCTTTTCCCTCATCTTTCCCACTGCAAGGTCCCTCTCTGCTCTACTTTTATGTCTCAGATAATTTATAAAATTACAGTAAACTCAGAGCAATTTTTCCCAATTTTTCCAGTTTCTTTTTCAATTTAGAGTCTTAAAAATGACTTGCCAAGAACTTGTCATTTTTTCCAGCTGTGTTGCTTGGTCTACCAAAGATAATGCTTTGTCTCACTGATATCCAGTGACTTCATCTCCAACACCAGCAGTATCAGACACTGGAGTTTACAGAGGGGCAGTGGGATACACTACAGCTCGAATGACCGAACCACTGACCAAAGGAGAATAAGCCTTCCCCCATCTTCTGAAGTCTTCAAAACTATCTGGAAACCTCCAGTCCAATCACACATACGATTTTGGGCTCAGGGTGTATGGTCTAGCTGGGGTTCTGCACTCAGGGGGATCCCAAAGCACTGTTGCGATGAAGAGTATAACATTAACAACTGTCAGCATCCCTACTACTTAATTACCCATATAACCTTCAGATCTGTGCATCTAGAGGCCAAAATTCTTCATTTTTCTAGGAAACAGAAATCCGTTCTGCAAAGAGAATGGGCTATCCCATGCAAAACCAGAGACAAATCCCACCTCTTCATGAGCACTCCCTCACCCTCCGTTTTCCTTGGGAGGGCCAATTTGCCCTGGCTCACACACACAGATCCACAAACATGCCCGGGTACAAGGTGTTGATCCACTCATACGCACAGAAAGCAAAAACCCCCAAATCCTAAAAGCGCATTGTAGGGTGCTGATCCCAGCAGGGAAGCTGGGCTTTTCTCATGTTCCATTTTTAAATAATTGAGTATCACATCAATACTACAATACTGCATAAATATTTATAGGGAAAAAATATTGATAAACTATTGGCCCAATCCTTTAATCTTAGTAAATTAGCACTTGACTTAAGGAAATCACCTTAGAGCACATCTTAGGCCAAATTCTTTTCTCATGGTCATCTGCATGGTGGAGGTTATCCATTCTGGCATCTAGCTTCGGTTTCTGATTAACAGTCTGTATAACACTTCTAGTCTGTGAAACCCTTGTAAGGCAATTTAGGGATTAAGTTCCTGCTTTAGGACTGAGTTAGTCCTTGTCCTCAGCCCTGATCTCGCTGGCAACTGTGAGCGGTCATCGGGCAGGTGAGAAGTCACGAGCAAGGAGACAATGACATTCAAGGCTCTGCTTCCCACTGTTGCCTTTGCAGAAAATACTCAGATGGCTTTTACCGGCTACACAAGGAAAACCAACAGGATTCAATTCTAGCATTGATTACCTGAAGCAAGTAATTCCTTTGTGTACCTTGCTAATAATGTTTTTAAACTTTCATTGTGAACCTAAAGAAGGCAAAGTAGAGTGAACAACTATAGCATCTGTGGCATTAAAAAATTCCCCAAACGGCAACCCTCACTTGCTTTTTAATCGGGATTGGTACTGGCTAAGGAGAGATGTGCTTATTGGCAAGGTATTGGCCTTTTCCAGAAAAACGGCATCACAGCCTTTCAATTCTTTGAAATTTGCCTTGTCACAAATATTAACAAATGGGTACGTGTTTTGTTAAGAAATACTGATTTCTTCACAACAGCTGTAAAGCAGCCAAAAACCCCTGGAAGAAAAACACTAACTGCATTTTAAGCTAAAAGCAGTAACTAAATAACAATCACTGTTCCTAAATAAACCGGGAATTGAAGGATTCACAGTAAGATCAGCTCCCCTGTCCCATATATACTTTTGCCCACTTCTGGTAATATTTCAAAAGCCACCCTTGACTTAACAAGGTGGCAATTACAGAAGTCAGTTCATATTCACATCCGTATTCATATTCAATATTTTCACCAATGCCTATCTAAAGCATGACACAACTTTTATTAATCTGGACACTTGAGAAGAGAGTGAACTTCAGAAACCATTTTCAGAAGTGAGCTACTTCTCATTCTGTGATGCAGCTGAAAATTTGATTTCCCCCTTTCTCGTATCGCATGTGGGTGTGGGTGTGTTTCTGAGCTTCACGTCTTCTGTCTTTGAGGTTCAATTTCTTAATTGCAGTTGCAAAGAAGCACTGAAGAAATGACTTTGACATTTCATTCGCAAGGCCTGAGGTCTGTGGTCATTCTCATCTCTAGCAGGAGACCTTTGTAAACTCAGTATTATCCTTTTCTGTGTCGGGTGCATATTTCCACAAGTCTTGAGGACCAAATGGCACTAGCCAGGCTGCTGTAATTTTCCCTCATTTTGGTCCACACCACCAGTGTGGGGCTGAAAGGACACAACGGGATGGGAGAAGCCCAGCGTGCACCAGTGATGGACTTGGGCTACACACGTAGGGAAGGGATGGATCCCTTTGTGCAGCTCCTATCAGCTCCCATGGGCCAGGAAAGGTTTATAATTAAAATACTTTAACGTGGCAGTAACTGAAACGCCAAAGGGCCAACAGTGACCTTAAATCTGGCAGCACTTCAGCAAGTCTACACTTCCTCAAAGCACAGACTGGATCCGATTTTAGCTTTGCTTTTTGACAGTAAGCAAGAGCCAAATGCAAAATCTGAATGCTGACCCCACATGTTCAACACCTTCTGGGGGAGCTGGAACAGGGGGTGCCTGCAGGACCCTACTGCTTCCAGAGGAAAGCCAGGATCTGAGCATGGACATTTACTTCTGAGAGGACTTTTGTTTATGGTATGCATCCATTTATCCATTTTCATCAGGGTTTCACCCCTCATCCCCACTGACTTGACTTGAACAGATTCGGGGAGGTACCACCTCCTCTGAACCACGGTGTGTTCAAGTACCAGCGGTTTGTGTTTTCCTGTCTCTAAGTTTCCACGCTGCAGATGACCTAAATTATCTCTGTCGATGTTTTCTTTTCTCCAGATGGTGAGGTCTGATCCAGCCAGGTGTGTCTGAGCAGCCAGTTGTCCTGGCATGGGGCACGCGTCCTCAGCCACGAGCAGAAGATCCTCCTTCCATCCTTCACAGGGGCCCGTCCCTCTGTGCCACACCCCCCCCCGGACCAGTAAATCCAAGAGACGGTAACGAGGTAACGCGGCAGTTCACCAACACGTTATCTGTTGGTATTTTCTGTCACAAAAGAGTTGGTGAGCTGCTCCAGGGCAGAAGCCCACAATAAACAAACAGCCAGGCTTAACACGACTAATCCTCAAAAAGTATCTTTTAAAAATAAATGCAGTGCACAGAAGGAAAAGAAAAAAAAAAGTGTTCTTGCGCCCTGTTAAATGGTGCAACCAAAATGAGTTCCTAATTGGAAAATTATGAAAATAGCAATTGGGGGGGGATCCTCTTGGCCAGGCAGAGATGGGGAGGTTTGAAACGGCAAACACAAAACCTTCCCTGGCTGGCAAGGAAAAGGGTTGCACAAGTTCTCCATAAACATCTTTATCTGCAGCCATTAGTCGGCAATCCTAAACATTGGATGAGTTCTGCCCATCGTTTCACAATGGGTTTTTTTCTGGTTTCTAGGAACTGTTTTCGAGGACTGCCATTCAGCATATGAGAAAAATGTGTGAACGTGATACAGTGAGTTCTTTTTTCTCTTGGACATTGCCCCATTACAGAAATACAATATATCACATCACCATGTACCCTGCTTTTCTCTAACACTTCCCACCCAATACCTAGAAGCACATTACAAACATCAGTGATTTTTCTGTGATTTCAAAGATCTCTGCCCGGAGGGAACTGAAGTTTCTGTGCTCAACATGAGGAAAAGGTGATTGAAGGGATAGTGGGAGGAGAGTGAGAGGCATCTTTCTTAATGCCCAATATCATGTCTTATAAAACAACAATCCTGTCTCTATCTAGTAGCTTGAATTAATCTCTTCCAGACAAACAAAATAGGCTAAGGAAAGAAAACAGGGCGGAAGAGAAAGTACAAAAAAAGATGGAACAAAGATGCCATTTTAAATCACTGGCCCCAACGCAGCATGTAACCATTTTCTATGGCAAGGAGCACGTCAAGCACATTCCTCATCGACTGGTACTTTCTACAGCTCCACAAAAGTCAAAGGCTGCGGATTTTGCAGCTCTTCAAAGCACAAGGGGAAATCCCCGCCAGTGCGGGAATTGCCGCTTGACACGCGGCGACCGATCGGCAAAGGGACGGAAGCACAGATTGGATTTTCAGTCCCGACTTCGAGATCTAGCTGCCAAATGGTGTTGCAAAGAAAGTCCTCTGGAGATTTTTCATACTTTTTTTTTTTTTTTTTGGCTTACTCTCCTGGTGTGTTCATCTTAACAGAAATCAGCTGTTCTCCTCACTTATACAGTATTTGCAGAAGAGACTTTAGCATCTGGCCTGGCTATTATTAAAAGATGAGAACATCCTGCTCTGTTAGGAGAACACCACTACTGGCAATAAAAGCACAAAGAACCTTCGCATCCAGATTTCCCGAGATCTGTCTGGATTATCCGGGTGTTTTTTTTCCCTTCTGCCACGGTCTTTCCTTCCTATTTCCTGACGTTTGCTAACCGGCCTCGCACACCCCGGGGCAGGGATAAAAATTGTGCTTTCCCGGGCCAAGCTATCTCACAACATTTGCATGCAGCAGCATCATTTTCAGCTACTAAGGACTTCTTTTTCCAACGGCGGAAATGAAAAAGTAAACAAGTGGGGGGTGAGGGGCTGCCTTGGTGTTTGGGCTCCGACTTTATTTTTAATAGTGCTCTAAAGTGCCGGAGGAATACAAATGGAGGGGTGGAAATGAGAGGTCACTGAGCGCTGGACTCCACAGACGTGCAACGAGGTTGTAAATCCTTACCGTACCCTGTGTGCCCAAACCCAGAGGCTGGGAAAAACCCAAACCCAGAGGCTGGGGGAAAAGTCGCCAACTGCACTTTGGGAGGTTGGGGGTGGAAGTTAGGAGAAGCGCGCGGATGGGATGCTCTGCTGAAGCCCCATCTCCACGCTTGGAAGGTTTCAAGACTTGCTGGACACAGCCACACTGAGCAGATCTGGTGGCGGTGGTCTTGCGTCGAGCCTCCCTTGGACCAGGAGACCCACGGAGCCCGCTTCCCACCGGCATTTCGGTGACCCTTCATTGACAACACCCACATTCACAGATTGAAAATTGCTGGCGTCCAAAAACGTGGGGCTATTAATAGAGGGACTTCAGCTGATCTCTACTGGCGTAATCACCATCTGAATTTGGCCTCGTGGTGAACATTAATCACTGGCAAGTTGCTGCGGCGTATCAACTTTAACATGGGTTGTTTGCTTTTCTCGAAGTGTTGGGACATCCCGCAAGCTCCAGCTGCTCGTCCCGAGCGAGCTGCTGGGAGGGAGCGGCCAAGGGCTGCCTCCACGCATCGCAGCCATCTCTGCTTTCCTTCCTGCCCCACCGCAAATCCCGAGTAAATCTGTCGAGACAGCACAACTTGGCCTTAACTCCACATTGTTTTTTGACCAGATCAGCAGTCTGGAAACTGGGTCAATTTTTCTAAACATGTGGTTTAGAAATGTGCTGTTTCAAAGGAGACTATCCAATGGTGTGAGACCAAATATTGGATTTGTAGTAAAAAGAGCTAAACAACTACAACAACAACAAAAATTCAAAGCTCTTTATAAACACTGAGTGCGTGGGACACCCTGACAAAGTAGGGAAATAGTAAATTCCCTGGTCTATATTCAGGGAAACTGAGGCATAAAAAGAGGAGTCCAAAGCTGCCTGGAGAATCACAGACGATGCTGACATTTCCCAGCTACAGAACAAAAGATAATCAGTCTCATCTTTAGAAGATCTTACAAATATATCTACAGGGGTTTTGTTTTATTTTGTTCTCTCACCTGAACTGCAGCAGAGAAACTCAAGTCCATCTGAGTTCCCAATGAGGGAAATTCAATTCCACTTGTTATTTAGGTAACACAGCCGACATTAGAGATGCAGGTTGCATCCACCCCAAGCAATATATAAAACTAACCTGTATGAAAGCAGCAGGACAGGGCTGAGAACTTCAATTTTAAGTTATGTCCTAGGTCCCACGTTACTTTGCTCGCACCGCATCAGATCACCAGATGCTTTTGGAAGTTTAGACTTTGTTCTCTTTATACCTCAGTCTTTTCTGCTACTGGGGCCAACAGCTTCCTATTCCCAGAAGGGCAGATGCCGACGTCCTCCCCTCCAAGGCCACATAAGTATCACAAAGGGACCCCATGGGAACAGCTCCATACATCCCAGACTGCCACTGCACCGGTAGATCCACAGAGAAAAGATTACAATTGCAGAAGGCCAAAGACACCCCTTTTGAATGGTAAATATTTAATTTTTTGCTTTAAGCCCATGCTAAAACTTTTCATCAAGATGTTGAATAGAAATGCTCAACCTGCTCCCAGTATTTTATCCGCTATAGTCATCCCCATCACCTACCCAAAGATAATGGGTTTCTGCTGGATTTGCTTATAATTTTACCCTGTCCAATAAATATTTCTGACAAATAACACTCTCGGGCTGTTCTCTGCAAGCGTTCAGCCAAGTGGTGAGTGCCTGAGCTACAAAGCTGGTCACCCACACGGCACCGTGCCCTCTCCTACCCAAATATGCGGCCTAGTGTGACCCCCCAAGTGCTGCAGAACGGTCCCCAGGGGAGGGATTTCACCCCAAAATACCGATTCATTTCCTCCTGACCACGTAGAATGTAACTGGAAGGTACATGTCAATCCTGGGTTATACGACTGAGGTTATTTCCTCCTTTTCTCCAGTAAACAGTTTGATGAATTTTTTTATTTGGTGCCAGCATAAGGCTTGGTGCTGAACCATAAAGTCAAACCCTGCACCTTCTCTCCCCCACCTCTCCCCAAGAGCTCGTTTTAGGCACAAAAAAAGGCTGATTTAGGCCTGTGGCTGCCAACACAGGGCTGCTCCGAGCCCCTCCGGTGTTGCTCACAGCCACAGGAAATTAAAAAGTTAAAGCTGAGGCCAACAGGGAGAGGCAGCACGAGATGCTGCCCACCGTATGTACGCTGCGGGGGACCAGCCTGACTCCAGCAACCCAGGGTTGACGTTCAACCCTCACAACCCAAAAGCAAGAAGCTATTTACTGACACCAAAAAGTGGGGAAAACAACGGTCACCCCCCCCTTGCAGAAAGCATCTTTAAATCTTATCTCCTAAAAGGACTTTGAGTTTGATCTCCCCCCACCGTCGTACACGCTTCCGTATCAGGCAGTCCTCCACGCTGACTAGCTGTGGTTGTTTTGCCTTGAGAGTGGTTGGTTTCTGGCTAAGGCAAAAGAACGAGAGTGACCTCCTCAAGCAGCATCAAAAGATCAAAAGCAACACCCCCAGCATGATGTACGAGGGGAAAATACATGGTAATTTCTGTACTTGATCAGAGTGATGGTTTGGCTGTTCTGACTCTTGTGCTGACCACGGCTGCTGTAGATATCCCAGAGGAACATGCCAGAAACCAACAAAAGATAGAAGGATCACTGTAACTCCTCAGTAACCTGCCTACGTAAGAATTTCATCCTGTCACGCATCTTTATTTGGATTGGGTTTAGCTGAATATGTGTTACCCATACAGTCAACGCAACCATTTTTTAGCTTAGACAGCAACCTATACCAGATAGCTCCTAGCCTGACTCACAGGGCCATGGCATAGTTTGGAGGGGACCGTGGGAGGTCTCCAGCCCAACCTTCTCTCCAAGTAGCCTCAGCTCCGGGGCCAGACCAGGTTGCTCCAGGTTTTACCCAGCTGGGTTCTGCAAACATCCAAGAACAGAGGTGGCCAACCTCCCTGGGGCCCCATTCCACTGCTTGACCATCCAAAATGGTGGAAAATTGTTCATTTCCCTTTATGAGCATCTGGATTAAGTGGCCATGAAAGCAAGAATATAATGAACATCCCTCTATGCTCTGACTAGCTAAGGTGGGTTAATCTGTGTACCAGAGGGCAGCAGAAAGTCTTAGCACTAACATTTGCAGCATAATTCCCCTCAAAACAATTTATATAGCAATTACATCACAGAGCATTGATTGGTTTGCTTCGTTCCTCACTCTTGGATAAAGCTTCCCTAAAATCAGGACTCAGATTATGGGCTGGAATGAAAGTACCCTTGAAAACACCCAAACATTATCTCAGTCTTCACCCACCACGTAAGAAATGCGTAGGTCCATGGTAAAGCCAACAGAGCTCACAAAATCAGTATTAGTAACAGTTAAACTTCAGAGGTAAAGGTTTCTTGAAATGATCAGAACCTCGTGCCTCTCTGGGCTACTGTTTCTCTTTTGCCGACTCAAGAAATAACTAGAAAGGATAAGAACTTACTATGAAACCAGGCACAAGCTTGCAAACAACTCCTGTCCTCTCCTCTCCTCCTGCAGACAGCCTTGGGTGAACTTAACCTCACCTTCATTAGCTGCATCTCCTCCTATCCCTGCCTGACACTAGGCTGGAGGAAAAATAGCCTCCTCCCCTAGTCTCCTCCCTATCCATATATCTCTTGCTGCTTGGAAACTACTCTTGCCTCAGGTCATGCAAATCACAAGATTATCTGTAACTGCATTCCTCAGGTCTGACCAGGAAGAAGTGGGGATAGCGCAAGCCCCATCCTGGAAAAGCGCCATAAACCCAAATCCCTCTCCCCGATCCCGGTTTAGAAATCTATCCCAGCTTTTCCTACGCTTCAAGCTCTGCCCACAGCGCCGTAGCACCAGAATGTCCCGACTAATGTCAGTTGTTAGGTTTCAGAGTTAACGATCTAGCAAGATGAATGCAGCAGTTTGCACTCCTCTAAGAAACAGAGGTTTGGATAGTTTGCAGACTCAGGAAAAGAAGCAACGTTTGAGATCAGATTGAGAAGGTGTCCTTTACCACCCATAGACCTGGAAACTCATTTTTTATATTTAATTGAAAACCCAAGCACTGCAGAAAGTGATGGGGCCACCACAGAAGGGCCAGCGCTGTGTCCTACCGTGTTCTTACTTTACCCTGCCTGCTGCTAAGAGAAGACAGTGGAAGAAAAAGAAGCATAGAAAAACATTAACAAAAAAAAGCCATTTTATTGAAAATGAAATTCAAACTTCAAATTAATATTACAATCATGAGAAAATGCCAAACAATTCAATTTACAGTTGCAACATACAATACAAATAGTCCCTTTGAAGTTGAAGTAAACTGATCCACAATCATCGTCTGTGGCATAAAGCAGAGTGTGTTTGTACAATATGTGCATGAAAAGCAAATCTCGTGTGACAGCATTTGAAAAAATAAAAAATTAAAGCTTGTATTTACACAAAATGCTACAAATATTTTGTTCCAGCGGAAATTCAAGACTGGTAAAGCATATTTAACAACAAAAAAAAAAAAATTGGAATGTCACTCATATTACCTAAAACAAAAGTTACTGTAAAAGTATGGTTTTGGCTGATATACTTAAAAGTACTGCATTTGCTGAAAAAATTAAAAATACTGAAATAAAAAAAAAAAAAAAAAAAAAAAAGCAAAGAGCTATCTGTAAACATGGAAGTAAACAAACATCTAAAAAAGTTCTTAGAAAATGTTAAAATGAAATGCATTCTATTTAAAAACAACAAGAAATTCAGGGGTTCAGAGAATGGGGCTTCTTTGAGCTCATGGCTGATCCAGGTTTTAATTATTGCTTTTGCTCATGGCTTGTTGGCCGCGTGCATCCCGGCGCGGGGCTGAGCTTTGCTTCGCTAAGTGTGAAAGTGCAAAATTTTCCCCACTCGAGATGGTACCTGTGGAAACCGGTAAATCTTTGCTCGGCGGACTGCTGGTAAACAAAAGTTGACTGCTAAGAAAGACACAGCAGCTGGTCTTTTAAAGGAAATGATAAACGCCACACGAATGATGCTGCGGGTTGAATAATTTGCTTTACTCATCCGTCCCGACCCGCTGATCCCGATCTAGTTACCCTTAGGAGGAGGGAGAGGAGGATTTAATCCTCCGTTCGGCAAAAGGGACATCGTGCCTGTTGTGCTAGAAGTAAATCTTTGGTAGGAGAAGAGAGCTGGAAAGTAAAAGGCCATGTTTAATCTTTAAATCTATGACTGGTGCCAAGGATTGCCACTCACCGAAGGGAAGGGCTGTCGCACCTTTGAGAAAACTCCTTGCTGTCCACGCTAAGCACCTCGCAAAGCATCAGATCATCTGATGTGACTTACTACGTTGCACCGGTTGGGGTTTTGGTTTGGGGTTTTTTTGGGGTTTTTTTTTTTTTTTGGTCTAATATCCTGATTCAAGAGGATTTCCACGTGAACTCGGAAGCATTTCCTGAAAGCTTTGATGAGCGTTTCTGCCTCAGCCTCCACAACTCCCTCCGTGAGCAGCCTGACGTACCGGCAGAGATTTTCCAAAGGCGCCAGGAGGGTTCAGGAGCACCGGGAGGGGGAAAGGGGGGGTCTACTGAAAGTCAAGGGGCTGGTGCTCCTCCATTTGTAGGTACTTAGAAAATCCTTTCCTTCTCATCTCAAGCAGGCAGAGCCAGACGCCTGCCCACACGGCCGGGGAAGCCGAGGGCACGGATCGGGCACGCGCGCCTCGGCCGGGCGGAGAAAACGTTTTCAACGTCTTGTCCCTAATGGTCCAGTTGAAAAAACCGCGGGGACACAAACCGAGTCCTGTCAGTACTGAGCGAAACAAAAGTCTGGTCTGTGCTGGATTTATCCAGAAACAAAAACCAAGTGCTTGAATTTTACAACGAAGTCTTAACAAAAAAAAAAAAAAAAAAAAAAAAAAAAAAAAACAAAAAAAAAATCTGGGTTGCTGCCTGCAGCCACTCTTAACAACATTTCAACACAAAAGCACCCTAAAAATTACTTAATATGCATACAGTAAACCTTAAAAAGCCCTTCTCAGCAATAACAAATAATGTACAAATATAGTACCTTTTATTAAATAGGAAACAGCTTGCACTGGCAGTACATCTTTTTCTCTTGCTTACTAAACAAAAAACAAAACTGAAATGTGTAACCAGACACTGGCTTTTTAAGTGCTGCTGAGACTAACACACGTATTTTACAGTTACAAATAAATGGACAGTGGTATGCTTCAAGCTACCACAAACCAACAATAAATAGAATCAATTACAGCTTCCATCTTTGAAGGAAAACTAAGTATTAGAAGAAAAAAAAAAAAAGTGTCTTACTTATACTTTAAGCATACTTGGTATACAACCTTTAGAAGGCGAAGACTTTATTTAAATTTTATTATTTTTTTTTTAAGAGCGCGTCAGCACACGAATCGGAGGGATGTAGCCCGCTAACGTCAACTCGTTTAACAGCTTTGCTATTAACGAGCGGCGATGGTGTTGTCCGGCTCTGTACGGCTATGCCCGCCGTGGAGTTGTTGCCATACTTTGGAGGTAGCCAAAGCACGGCCAAGGAGCGGCGCGGTGGCCAGCGGCCCCCCGAGGAGGCCGCGGACGGTGATGGCTACGGCAGGGGAAGGAGGGAACGCCGGCAAACCCCATCGGCACGTGCCGAACATCCCGCTAAACCGAGCTTAACGTCACCTGCTTGGGGATATAGCGCGGGGAGGGCGGTTCGGCTCCCACCGCATCCGGCCGATGCCGCGTCGCCTCCCCGTTTGCCGTAGCAGCCCTGGGCCGGGCAAAATTTGCCCCCTCCGCCGGAGTTTGGCGGCAGACGGGTTGGTGAAGGGGTTTGGGTGCAATTTGCTCTCCCTGTCTCGCGCCTGGGAGCCCCGGGGTGGCTTTTAAGGTGACTTTTTATCTTCAGCGTTTGCAGAGATGAGTATCGCTGCCCTTGTGCTTGTCTCTCTAATACAGCAACAGCCACGTCGGCTTCAAAGTCAACGCGGCATCCTTACAGCTCTAGCATTTAATGCTAACGGGCGGTGATTCGCTACCAGGCAGTTTCTGTCTCAAGTTTTGAACCTTTTTATTCCATCGAGTGGGCTGAAATTGCAAAGGGAGGGGAAGAACTTTCACCGATTCTCCCTCACTCCCATTTCTGAGATATTTACCAATTCATTATTTGTAAAGCGCGGGCTTTGAAATGGTTTTGATTTTTCTTTGGGGGAAATAAAAACCAAAAACAACCCTGCAGAAATTCAAATCACGCTGTCAAAACAGACCATTTTAAATATGACTGCTTTCAAATTTTGAAGCTCTGAGAAAAATCTTGGGAGAAGAAGAAATCAGGGGAAGGGTGGAAAATATTTCATCCTTCCTACCATTTTTCCAGTGTCTCCACAACTACTGATTAAAAAGGCAAGACTGTGTTGAAGGCAACCAGACAGCTAGTAAAAATATTTTAAACACAATATTTCCTTCATAAGTTATATAAAAAGATCCTACATCCAAAATCATTTGATGTGGATGCATTTGGGTTGGGTTTGTCATTTTTAAGTCACATTGTAAACTGGTTCACACTGGAACTGCTTTTCAGAGTTGGGTGAAGGTTTGAGGTTTACACCATTGCAGAAATGTAGTAAGTAAAAAAAAAACAAAAACAAAAACAAAAACAAAAAAACATTTTTAGAGACCGAAGTCAATATATCATTACATTAAGAAACGTTTCAAGGGTCCAAATGTCATTAAATAATTATAAATATTCTTTTAAAGTTATATGATGATTCATGTTAGCAAACAACCTCAAATTTTACACATTTATAATTTAAAAAAAAAATAAAAAAGAACATAGCTGGACACAAATACTATGTATACCATTTTGGCTCTAGTAATATATATTGCCATTTTCATATTTTGCATAAGTAATAACATTTTACTTTTTTTTTTTTAAGGTTTTGGTTGTTATTTTTGGTTTTTTTGGCTAATCAAAAGGCAAAATGAACAGGTACAAAAGCAAAAAGGAAACCCCAGTTTTGTCTAGCCTAACTTGAAGACTCGTTCTCTTTAAGTACCCAAAAACAAACCGAAAAAAAAAGCAATGAACGCAGAGAAGTTCCGACTGTTATCTGCAGCAAGGCTCGGACAGAGTTTTTTTTGGGACAGCTATTTTCATCTGAATGTATCATGGCAAAATGGAAGCAACTGGATCTTTTTATGTGCACCAATACAAGCCAGTTGAATTGCACTACGGGTGTGAAGAGGGTCCCATACGTTGTATGATTGCAACTGTATCTGGAGTTCATGGTTGGTTGTTGTATTTTTTTTAAAAAATGAAAGGGAATGCAGCCTTTGCCTTGCATCACCATGTTTCTCCTGATAGCTGGGGAGTCCGTTCTCTCCTCATTGGCAAAAGAACTCACTAGCTATTAAAAACAACGCT
>VXBL01004883.1:663899-683047 GCA_013400195.1 Aramus guarauna | reverse complement strand
CCCCCCCGCCAAGTAACATGAACAACGATAACATCAGGCTGTGGTAAAATTGTCAAACACGTCAGCATGACTCAAGATCCGCCGGTCAAATTTTGGGAGGCTCAGGATGCAAAGGAGCCCTGCGGGGAGATGTGTGGGCAAACGCCGAGCCGAACCGCTGCGCTCGGCTCACGGGGCAGAGAGCGAGAGCAGCTCGGGGACGCCAGGACCCTCGGCGTCGTGGGAGCAAAGCCGTGGCTCACGACAAGCCGCGGAGCAGGACTTGTCACCGCGCAACGCAGGCTGCCCCGAGCGTCACCACGAGCTTCGGGGAGACGGAGGAAATCTTTGCACGCGACCACGGGGCTGGTTCAGCTGGAGCTGCTGCTCCAGTATCTCGGAATCGAACATACGGACCCGTGCAAAGACCTACAGCGGGTTTCACGGGATCCCTTTTTATATTCAGCATGGCACCACTAACAATATATGATTTTCAATCTCATTTAATAAAAGTAGTTTAAAGCCTTCCATATATTTTTAATTCATTTCAGACCCAAACTGAGCTTCTTACTAAGTTAAGGCAAACTTCTGTAAGCTGAGTTTCAATCCATTATAAGCTTGTCCACACAGCATCTCCATTCATCAGCTGAGCTGAAGCTTAAACCAGCCCAACTTTGAACGCCTCTAAATAAATGCTTCTTCTCCATAGTGTAAAGACTGAATATGGTTTTTATCCTCCCAGGAAACTGGTGATGCGAAAGAGAAACAGATTTTGGCCTGTAATAGCTCACACCATAAACATGCTTTAGGCTGTTTGCTGTACGGCAACTTAGGCTATACCACTAGCAGCTCAAATCGCTATTGATGGTCTAAACTTAAAATCCAAGTCACCACGTCGCAGGTAAACCACAGTAACAGCCACTTGACTGGCCAGAGCTCATGGTAAATGTGAGATACTACAATTCCGTAACAGACGATTAAGTTAAGACTCGCCGCCTTGCGCTTGCCATAGGCTATAGAAATGTACACTCCTACCAAAGTCTAACTGAGCCAGTAGTTAAGTCAGGATAACCTGACTAGTCTCTGAATTTGATTTATTTCAAATGAGAGCTTGGACAACATCTAACCGGGCTTGTGAAAAATAAATGTATCATGGAGCTATTGCACAGGATAACTGCATATTGGAAGGAAAAAAAAAAACCAACAAACCCCACGTTATTTAGAAGTTTAGAAAGCCCACTTATCCGTCAAGCTGTTGAAAGGGGAAATGTGATGCATTGCTTGCTGGCTCTCGCTACTGATTTGTTTTGTGACTTTGGGCATATAATTTGATTTTCCTGGCTAAATTTTGCTTGTTATAAGATGGATATTTTAATACTTTGTATTAGCCAAGTGACAAAGGTCAGCAGCACAGTTTGGAAAATACTATGCAATCCTTTGTTGGAAGATGTTGTAAAGTTAAAAAAAGATTAAAGGCAAAATCCACCAGATATTTCTTATAAGCTCTTCAACAGGTGAAGACACAGGAAAGGTAGAAGACAGACAGAGTAAAGACAACCTGGCTTAAAATAAACTTTCATATGCAATCCCGATATCTGAAATAAAAAGAGGCATGCAAAGTCAGCCTGAATTATCACCTTCAGTTGTCTTCATCTGCTTGAGAAAGCAACAGCTAGAATTGCTGTAGACTAAACGCCCCTCCAGCGCATCTGCAGAGCAGACCGAGGAGAGCAGAAGCTGGCCCGGCTGAGGACCAGGCGCCATGCTCCAGCTCCACTGCGGCTGGAACGGTTTCCTCCATGGGCAAGCAGCCTGTCCTCAAAACAGCTCCAAACCAGTCTGGCCCACCTACGTGGGCCAGGCCAAACTAGGAACTGGTTGGGTTTGGACTACCCTTAAACCCAGCTTCCTATCTAATTTTGGAATCTAATACGATGGCTCCTAATTAGGCTCCAGTGGTACTTAGATCCTCCCCGGCGCTCCTTTTCACCCATTAAAAACAAAACAAAACAACATGGGTTGGCTTTCGGCAGGAATCAAAATGAAAATAAAAACAAACAAAAAAATCCCTTCAGAGGGAGATATTTGAGAGAGGAAGAGGGAAGAAAAGGGGAAGAGAGGTGCCTTTTTCCCATTGCCAGGATTCCTCTGTGGCTCCTCTGGCCATGCCAGCATCCACATCACAGTTCCCGGGGACTTCCTCCGCGGAGATTCTGCAAGACGCCTCTTCCAACGAGCCATTTCATCTCAGGCTTATGTTGCAGAGATTTTGGGTCAGCAGCCCTCCTGGTGTTTTTGAGGCACTTGATTCCCTTCCTATTTGGTAAACCAGTCAGCCTTGCAGAAGGTCTAATTTTCAGTCCTCAGTCCCCTAGTCCAGATCCCAGCCTTTACAAGCCATACACTAGAGGCTAAAAAGCTAGAAGCTAAAAAGCTAGAAGCTATGCTAAAGAGCATAAACGCTCTTTCTCGCAGAAGTTTCTACTCGATACTTTCCCTCTGTCAATGCTGACAGCAGCTCTAGGGCTATTCACCGTGCCAGCAGTCTCATTCAGAAGCCCAGGGATATTTTGAATGTATTCATAAAGCCTCCATCACTGCTCAAGCATTTATTCATATATTCTTTTATAATGTTAGCTTTGACTTCCTTTGTTTTTAAGTTTATTTTCTGAAATGCTTTTAACTGCACCGAAATGATCTATTTCAACCTTAATGACGTTTTTTGGCTGGGGTTTTTCCTTCTTTGGGACATGGTTTTATTTTTGTTTTCAGTGGCAGCGATACACATAACTAGTTGGCTACACTTAACAGGAATGACCTGCAGATGTTCGATCCTGTTCTGCACAGAGGGGCACAGATCATATGATCTCATGAGGTCCTTGTCAGTCCTATATGACTACAACACTGCAGACCTATAGGAAATAGAATTGATCTAGTAGGTCCTCTGGGGTTATTCCCACTTAAAGGTAAGGAGATTCACAGAGGTCTATGGACAGCTATTAAATACAATGATCCAGATATAAACCTCCAGCTTTGGAAACCCCTCCAGCTTGGGAATATATAGATATATTCCGGTTTTGCACTCCAGGGAAACTGTGTGACCACTGCTGGCCATGCTGAGAAGGCGATGGGTCCTGGATGGACCCTTGGTCTAACCCGGTGGGACTGATCTTCTGCCCCACTCAGCTTTTTCAATAATGATGCCGACCAACACTGCTTGCCTCTTCTTGCAAGCCATAACGAGCAGCTTTGTGCTTCCTTTCCTGCTGCCCCCGAAGCCTGGAAGGAGGTGAGGAGACACAGAGCTATCTCAGTACCCTCCTTCAAGCACCATCCTTGCACTCCCTGCTGACCCACGCTCTAGCGAGGCTGCAGCCACTGCTATCACCTCGCTGGCTCTCTTTGTGTTTCCTCAGTTCCCTCTTGTATTCTGTTCTACATCTTGTAACCAGTTGTACTGTATTTAAGAGTGCAAACTCATAGAGGACAGGGCTGACCTCTCTTTTTTTCCCTCTTCTTCATTAGTTGTATAGTCTTTAGCACAATGGGATCGGACTTCCAGACGCTACCGCAATACAAACAATATTAGCAGCCGCTGCCTATCGCGTGGTCAGCGGTGATTCCAGCTAAGGCCCATTAGCTACTCACAAATGCAACCATTACTTTGATCACTGAACCACATCGCCTGCAGTAGCCAAACTTGGGTGCTCCAGCTAAAGTCGAAACCTCACGCGAAGCCTTGTCAAGGAGACTGGCAAGGGGACTGATCTCCAGTTCCTGGAAATCTTTCAATCCCACATTCAGCTTTCAACACAACACAGAACATAATTGCAGCACAGAATTAAATACAGCAAGCTGTGTTTTTAAAGACATCTATCACCTAAAAATGATGGGCCTTATACATTTGGTCCTGTACCTGTGCTGCAACCCTGTTTTCCAAGCAAGCCCATTGCGCGGCCTAGTTATATAAACTAAAACAAGGTGGGCATACCTTTAGCTGCCAATAATATTCTGCCAATTCTAGACAGTGCTTCTTTAATAGAAAAGGGCATAAAAAAGCACTGATGCCCTTGGATCAGAGAGCGATAAGCCAGTTAACCATTAGAAATGAGTGGAAACAACGCAGGTGGCATCACTAGAGCTCGTGTAGAAACTTTTCATCTCAGCTAAATGAAAGCGGCTTTGTGGGCACCCACCTTCCACTTCTCACCGCTGGAGAAACATGATGTTAAGAGGCAGAAAAATCAACGTGAGATGTCCTGCCTCTGCATTTTACTTGCAGAATTGACCCTTGTCTTAAACGCCCCCAGGGCTGTTTTCCTGCCGTGGTGCTCCCCTTCTCTCAGCACAGTTCCTCCTCTTCCTCACAAGAGCCCAAGGAGGCTTTCTCCAGCTGCCTGCGCTCAGGACTTCTGTATTACAAAATAACATTTTACGGCAAACATTCATGGCTACCGCAGGATAATAGGTCAAGTGGGTGATTACAGAGCCCTCCGGGGAAAGCGACGGGGAAGGTCGGAGGTGACGTGGCCCAGACAGGGCTGAAGCCATGGCCCACTGACTCCTCTCCTCCTCCACGAGCACCTTTAAAATGCCATAAAACTCCCTGCATAAAGTGTATGATACCTTTTATGCCAGAACTAAACTTCTTCATGCAATAAGAGCATTGCCTGGTCCAAGTAATCCCGAGTTTCAACTCTCTATTTGCAAATTTGCCCGTGGAATAATCAGGAACTTGGAGACCACAGAGGTTGCTCTGGCTGGGTGTCTGCTACCCAACAGGGCCATAGCTGAGCTCTGAGCTGCAGACTTCTCTTGGCTTTTGACAGAGCAAATGCTCACTAAACCTGGAGGAAAAAGCCCCTGTGACTACAGCTGTGTTTCTTAAAATGAAAGGTTAAACAGTGTGTGAAAGCTAGAGGAGAAGGCATATCCTGTCATATTCCTGTATCTGCATCTAGGGTAGTGGGTGAGGAATTAAATTCATTTTGTTAGAAAAAAATGGGAGGGACTTTACAATTGGGCAAATACAAAAGCAGAAAAAATCCTAAAGGAATTGCAGCAGTCCACAAAGTCAGTGAAAAATACATTCTCAGTGCATTTTTTCAGGTGGGCTAGAAAAATAGAGCCCCACTAGTAATTCAACCCAAAATAACTCCTTTTCAGAGGATACCATAGGATTTTGATAAGGGAAGGGAACTTCCACTATTTCATAGATCATAGTGAACCCACAGCAAACAAATAACAAAAACATTTTTGCATGGTGCCCCTCCAGCCCCCTTGCAAGTCAAACCAGTTCTGCGTCCCACAACCTCCATCTCCCTGAGACCCGTCACAGCAACCTCCTTTCTTACCCACCTCCTTCTGGTATCTGTCATCGCCATAAAACCTACAGGAACCCACTCGAACCTCAGAAATAAATATCGATGCTGCAATCTGGCAGACAAAGTTATAGCAAGTTCAAATGAATGGAAACCAAAGTTAGACAAATTCAGACTAGTAATAAGACCCATATTTTCAAAGCGAGCTTAATTAGTGTCCGTAACCAAAGGTTGTGGTGGATTTTGCTTCCCTGGAAATTTTTAAATGAAGACCAACTGAGTTTTTGGTTTTGGTTGTTTTGGGGTGAGGTTTTTTGCCTTTTTTGTTTTGTTTTGTTTCTTAAAAGTTATCTTCAAGTTCAAATGAGAACAAATTTGGGGAAATCTTACAGCTGGGTTCAAAGCAGATGATCACACAGGATTCATAATCTATGAATCTATGTATCTGTGGCAAGCTACTTATATCAAATTTTTCTCCCCTGAGCTTTATAGACGAAGCTCCACCATTGCTCCAAATCCTTGCCCTCCACAAAACCTCCTTGGACACAGAAGCACCATCAAGCACCGTGTGGGTGCAGGGTCAGGTTCCCCTGAGGGCACCGTGCACCGCCCGCACACCGTTCCTGCGGACATGGGGAACCTGTCCCAAGCTTGGGAAGGCATCACCTGCTTTGATCCCTTCCCTCACTCTTTTTGAGTCAGTCTGAAAGCAAATATTAAGAGATTTCCAGATTAGCGTCCCCAAATACCCTCCCTTTATGCATATGAAACAGTTCCTTCTCTCTTAATAACATCCTTTATGAGCCACGTGAAGGTGTGCACCTTCAGTTTATCTCACTCAACTTCCTCTCCTTCGCTGCCTTCGCTGCCTACGCTGTTTTCTTCTGTACCACCAGAGAAAGCCTGAACCACTTGCACTGCTCTTACCTTCTCTTTCAGTCACCAGTATCAGCCCAGTATCACCAATATCAATGCTCTTTCAAATCTGACAACCAAACTGGCATCACACCAGACACTCTTCTGCTAAAACATCCATTGAGAGAGGAGGAGATTTGGGCATCTGTAAAATGGGACCAACAGCTATCACTAAACCACTTCAAAAAGGTGTTGTGAAGCTCTCTATGCTCTAACACTCTCTTCCTGACCAAATTCAGCAAGGTCAAACTCTGCATGGTCAGAAGTACAAGGAAATTTCACCGAAATTCAAGGCAGCTCCAGCTATTTCCACCAGCAGCAGGTTTTGCCTCTTGAATTATGTTTTTTAGTCTAAGATTTGCAGAATTGCCCCTTTTAAACCATACAGCTTCCGGAGGACATAAAAATCTTTTGTACCTATCTTGTATAAAACAGTCATAGTCTGAGAACAACGAAATTCTCCTGGATTTTATGGAACCATTTTATAAATTCAGCTTCTGCAACTAATCAAACCAAATCCAGTGCAACAACGACGCAAGGCCACCGAGACTTAAGGCCAAAATAAGTGATCCTGATCACCGTATATGTACCAGAGAGCTTCATGTATGGAGTTACATTCCTTCTCCGTATCAGGACACATGAGGTCCTGCATCAGCCACCACCGCTGGCTCCATCCTAGGTAGGAAACCAACAGCGATTCTTTCAATCATAGAATCACAGACTGGTTTGGGTTGGAAGGGACCTCAAAGATCATCTAGTCCCAACCCCCTGCCATGGGCAGGGACACCCTCCACTGGACCAGGCTGCCCAAGGGATTCCACCAAGGGAATGGAGAAACCATCATATGCCTTTGCACAAGGATGAAACAAAGAGCTCGGTCCCACAGCCTTCCTGTTAGGAACTTATTGACTTTATTGGGACTTATTATTGACTTTATTTTACACATCTAGGTAATGGCTCAGGATCTGGCCCTTTGAAAGTCTGGAATCAAGCGCCCAGCTACCCCATTAACAATTAGCATTCTGTTTACAAAACCCAGCAGAGTCAGTAAGAATAATCATTACAAAACATACTCAGACTGTGATTCCGGTTTAAGTTAATATAATTTTAATGAGTTCTTCAGAAAAGGCCTGGCACTTATGGAAAATTTCCTTAATTAATATCAGACCCTAAATTAGTAATAAAAAAAAGCCCTGAATATCATTTGGTCTCAAGCTGGAACTAAAGTATGTTTTGGCATCATTACTAACTGTTAGCAGCAAGTTCTGGAAACAGATGCAAATCTTGATATGTGTCCTAAATATAAAACACATTGCAAAAAAAAAAACTCAGATAAAAATATATCTATACATCCACATATATTTGAGTGTGCTATTTCCTGCCTGTATCAGCAACAAATTTATTCCGTTTAAAAACATTCCACTTGTTTCTTTTCGGTATTTTTAAAATCCCTTATTTCAGGAATAAAACTTTTTTCCCTCTGCCTTCATTTTTTCCTGTTTATTTCCTCTCCCGACAGCCGTTTTAAGTAAATGAAAAGGGCTTAAAGACACGCATTATAATATTCAAATGTCTGAAAATCAGCCCGCTTGCTTTACCACCTAAATATGGGTATAGGTGCCTAATTTGAGGCCACCCACGCTAGAAAAATTTGGCCTTCGTCCTTGAGGTAGGGATCATGCAACGCATCTTCTGGACAATTACTCCAATGAGAGATTTTACCCAGCAGAGAAGCTGCTACTGAAACCCCACAGACGAGTGCCAAGGTGCTGAGATTCCCAGGTGGCACCAAGTGGGCAGGAGACTAAAAATGGAAAACCTGTGGTAAACAAAATAAATAGAACCACTGAAAAATAATGAAAAAAAAAAAAAAAAAGACAAGTTACAAGTTTAGGGAAGGTAGCAAAATGAGCGGGTTGTTTCTGAAGACCCGAGCTCCCCCAAGTTCTTTACTTTGCCTTAACTCAGTGTCACCTCGCAGGGAAAGCATTGAAAATCAGCGCGGAGAAATGGAGACAGAGACAACCTTGAGTCTCTCAGCTTCCATTAAAAAAAGAAGACAGAGTGAAAATTGTTATAGTCACCAAGAAAAACATCGCAGCATAGCAAGCGCACCAGAAACAGAGCTGGCTTCTTGGGTTTGCCAAGAGCCTGAGACAATATTGCTGAAGCGTGAACTGCTCATTCATTTCAGGAGCTGCTAACACCAACCCCGTTGCTGGCAATGGCCACAGTGTTAACCATTTCTCTGCTCCCCAGAGCACGTAAAGAGGAAAAGAATTGTATTTTGGAGACAGCACTAATGCCTTCAAGGTCCAGTCCTGAAATGTACTTATTACCCACCACATCTAATGAAGTTAGTAGGAATTAAGGGATGCAAGAATAGCTACTTCATATGACCCTGGGTTTTACTTAGTGGCTGTAAAGTTTTCTGAGCTCCCTAGAGGAAGATAGAAAACTTTTCTTTCTTAAAGTTAATAATCTTCACAGATCGACACCACCACCCCCCGCCCCCGAAAGCGAAAATCCTTATTATAAAGATAATGCGTGTACATGACATTAAACAAAATCCAAGGTAATTCACGTTCAGGGTTAGAAACCCAAGATGACAACCAGTACAGGACCTCAAGAAAAACTAGTCCATCGCTGTCAGCCACTTTCTCATTAACATACAAACATTAAATCCAGAGGTTCACTTGGAGTTGCTTCCATTATATGTGGTTTTGTATTTTAAGATTTGTAGGCTTACAAGAATGAAAATTAAGTTGTGCAAAGAAACAGTATTGTCACTGATTAGAGCATGGCTGGTGTTCACAGGGTTGCATTTATACTTGCCAGCCCTCAGTGAGCTGGGAGAACAGGAATGTTTTTTAAATTTAATATCCGATGAAGGCCTAGGATGGTCCAAAACGATGCGGAGATATCTACAGAGTGAGACAAATTAACGGGAAAGCTTGGCTGCACTCGAACTAGCAAACAGCCCAGGGTCAGAGCCCATTTTCTGGCTCTAAATCCAGGTGGGATTGTCTGGCCAGAGCTGCAATATTAAATCCTTTTAATCTCCACAATGGGATGGCTGCCTCCGAGCTGCCCACGGGAAGGGGTTTGGGACTCTGCTCATTTCCAAACCATGGCTGGGACCTGCTCGGGAGCGTGCTGGCCAACCCCACTCAAAACCAACTTTGCTGAGAATTTAACAGTAGCAGTGTTTAACGGCCCAGGCTCTACCAGCATGTAATTTATTGGTAAAGAAATTCCTTTCTGGCCATTTTAGTTCAGAGGGATGGGTCTGCAAACTTCTTTTGTTTAGAGGCTGAGCCCAGCATGTCTTTATTCAATGACACAGGAAATATAAAGACAGTTAAATCCACCCTGCATGCCGCAGGGACTCCAGCACATGGGACAGGAGAGTTTGGGCATGGTGGCACGAGGCCAGCATCCCCAGCTGACAACTATGTGCAAAGAGTGCGAGCCTAGGGCTGGAAAAGGTAGGTTTGGTGGGTTTTTCTTGCTATTTAGATTCAGTTTTAATTTTCTCCTTTGTCATACGGGCATTTGTCAAACACATTTGTGTAGGACAGGCTCTTCCACAGCCGGTGCTGAACGTGGTCATGTTAGACCTGCAGGGCAGGTCCTCCAGCAGCTTAAGACCTTGACCTCACAAGTCTCTCTCAAAGGTGAAGCAAACAAGCAAGAGACTAGCATTTAGACAGAAGGGTGAGGAAGTCCAGGAAAAGTGTAGGGGAAGAAGTTGTCTCCCCACCTCCCTTCTCAGGAGTATTCTCATTCCAGCTCAAACCCTGCAGTTGCAGAGCAGGTAGAGGTCATGGTGAGGCAGACCATGGCAGGGTTAAGCCAGGACTGAAGTGTAACAAGGCTGTGATATGGATATGTTTATGGGACAGTTAAATCACCTCTTAAATCACCTCACCAAAGGCAGACGATCAGATCAGACGTGCCTGTACCTGAACTACTCACCTAGGCTCGCTGTAGAGCCCATGGAGAGAAACAGGCTCTTCCAAGGCACTGCCAGGGACCAGCAGAGCTCATCTGCAGACTGGTCAAGTCCTGCAAATGCCAGTTTGTCCCCACCGACTCAAAAGGGAGCTGAGGGTGACTGTCTCAAATATGGATGTCTACCTTGGGGACATCTCTAACCATACCTCCTTCACCCTCCTGTCACTGCAGGAACAACCCGACCTGTACTCCCTGCTCTGAACCTTGCATGTGCTGAGAACTTGCTGGATGAGTCCCAAAGCTTTATGTAAAATGGCTGTGATGTGTATTTATATGAATCATATACATTAATTACATAATAGACACTCATGCTCCCCATCCCACACGCACTTTGGTTATGCATAGGGCACAAAGACTGAGTGCATTCGCTATGAATCATGCAATAAGACTACGTCCCTCAGGGAAAACTCTCTAAAATGACCATGTTCATATATTCCCATGGTTTCCAGTACAATATTATTTAATTAAGAATATTAATCTGCTGGGCCACCAACTTTCACTGTCTTCTGGGGAAGTCTGGACAGATATTTTAATAAAATATGGGGAATCCTGCTCTTTTTATGATTGAGTTGGTGCAATAAGGTAAGTCAACTACACTGCCCCGTGAGCTCATTTTTTATTTATTCTTGACGTGAACATGAGACTTATGCACCAGAGAGATCATTGGTTCAAAAGTTGCATGAGTGATGCCACATAACCTTTTTTCGCTTCGTTTTTCTGTTGAATACTGCCCAAATATGTGTGACACATCGTTAATTAGTTGTACGACACTGCAAATACAGCACCTGTCCCTGTTTGGAGAATAAAAGATGAATACTTGAAGGTTGACAGCCGCGGGGACTAATTTGCATGTGCCTGCAGCATGCATGCAAACATTTCAGTTGTGCAAAGAGATCAGTCGAGACACTGACACGACCAGTTCGGCCGCATTACACCAGCCTGCCCGAGTAACTCCTCAGGGTTGCAGCCTGCTGCCCTTTTCCCCTCTCCCGTGGGACGGAGACCTTCATGAACTGCTAAGGCAGTCCCCCATCACCGCCTGTCCTACAGCCCCAACCCTCTTCCGGTGCTCGGCCTAATCTGGGATTGAACCACAGGCGTCCTCATCCCCAAGAGACGTACCCATCCCAGGATGGGGAGGAACACCATCGCTTCGGCCATGGGATGGATGGGTTTCTGGTCATGGGAGTACCATCAAAAATAGCTCTTGAGGGCTGCCACTGACAATACAACCAGGAATCACTCTTTTGAAGGAGTCGTTGCTCTATCGGTATATTTTCAACGTCTGGATGAGCACAACTTAAGAAGTTATCTAGGCAGAGCCAGGGAAGCCTGTGGAAAGGCTGGGTGATGTGAAATTGTGGCAGGTAGGAAGTCCTGTGCCTGTAGATGTGACATCCAAGGCCTAAGGGGGAAGTTTTACCCATTTTTCCTCCTGCATGATGTTAAGCAACAGACAGTAAATATGGCATTCATTAAAAGTACCTTGTATACTTTTAACGGCCTTGATAATCAGATTTCTGCCACTGGATCGGAAAGCACAGTTTGTTTTGATTCAAGGCCTTGTAAAACCCTAATTTCTCCCTCATGCACTGGAGGTGCCTGAAGTTTTCTAACGTTTTTAGTGTTTCTTAGCAGTCATTTTTTTCCCCCCATCAAAGCTCTGTTCTCTGAAAGATGTATCAAGGAACCGTGCGGAGATTCGCGTTTCTCTGTGTGCGAGGGATAAACTGTTTGCTGTAAGGGGCAGCTTTCAACTTGCATTTCTCTCTTGACTTTATACATGAAAGGGAGTCAGATCCTGCCCTCCCTCCCCGTGGAACTGCTAGGTAGAAACCCTTGAGAGGAACCGCAGGGTTTGCAGCCTGAGCATCGCAGCTCGTCCTCCCCCCCCAGGAACGCCGCTCTGTATTTCTGAACGTCAGCAAACACCGCAGACAACCTCTGGCACTGGTGGAAGATCAAAGCCCCCTTTTTCAATCTCGAATCTAACTGGAAGCAAGATCCCCATGCTGGGAAAAGGTAAGAGCATTGCGGAGGCATCGATCGAGCCCCCGAAAGAAGCGCGAAGGCAACCGACTGCGGAGTACGGCAGAAAAGTTCAGTCGGTGGCCACATAATGTACACAGCCAGGTCTTTTAGTCATTCTGCCTGTGCCCACATGCCAAGCGCTCACGTCTGAATACACACAGACAAGCAAGGGCTGCAGGGCAAGTACTTGGTGCTACAGCTGCCGCAGTCCCAGAGGAGCCTCTCCTGGAGGTATGGCCGGGGGCACGATTGCAAAAATAACCCATTCAACAACACACAGACCGTCAAGGAGGCTCCGACTCAAAGGGAACCTGTTTCGGGCCAAACAAAGCATTTCCTCGGCATCAAGCAGATCGAGTTTTTTGAAGCAAGTCAGCGCGTTGCACAGAGAGCTCGCAGGAACCTGCTCCACCACCCTCCAACCCTCGGCCCACATGGAGATGTTTGGTATCTCTGAGAAGGCAGAGCACGCTAGGACCGCAGAGGGTTTTTTTTTTTTTGCAGCTGTTTGTTTGAGAAACAAAGCTTCCCTCCTCCAAGATGAAAGAAATCAAGGAGTCTACGCTAATCAAATCCTACACGCCTGCTGGCTGAAGTTCAGCTTGTCAGTGATGCAGCTCAGTGGAGTGATCAACATTTCCAGCGCTACGAGCTCGTGGAAGGGGAAAACACGACAGCAAGAAATTCACCTGGCTGCGAGTCAAACAGGTGTATGGCAGCGGCATCCAAGATTATAATAATATCTTGCAAACATGCAAAAAATAGATGTAATAAGACTGATTCTTTGGGTTTCATTAATGAATCATAAAGGCTTTCTTTGGGTTACGCATGCTTTTCTGGCATACGCTGCTAATATTTCCACGCTTGCAAGGTTGGAGTTTTAATACTTAGCCTCCCTCCCCTAAGGTTCCTCATTTTTGGCAGGATATACAAGGTGACTGTGTGCCATGACAGGCACTATCTTACTTTCGGGCAATCAGATTACTTCACACAGATGGTTTTATCACTGAGACCATTAGAAATGAATTGCACAGTATGTAAATGTACATTTGTTTGATAAAAATAAAGTCTCAGTTCCTCGCTGCCGTCTTGTCTATGTTCCTAAATGTATTTCCTCTCTCCTGAATCATTCCAAAGCACAATTTGTCCAATCTTTACCCTAAAGTGACTCAGCTAGTTTCTGATAGGCATCTTAAGTACACATTAACTAAGGAAACAGGCTTTCTTGAGCTACTGGATTGAAATTCAGGAGAATGAACCTTAGCCTTAACTATTGCAGAAACAAAGGCATCTATTTGTCAGGATGCCCAACATCACACACACCACGAAAGTAAAGCACCAAAAAATAGAGAATAACACAATTACTTTAAAACATGCAAGTAAACATCCTCTCGTAGGGGAAAAAAAAGAAAAGAGAATCAGGTTCACGATTTAAAAATAGTCTGATCTGAAATGGACCTAGAGGCATTCAAATGACACATGCTCAGAGCAACACAGCAGCTCTTCTACTCCGAAAAAAAAGGGACTTTGACCCCTGCCTGCCACGCACCGACTGAGCTTTGCTCTTCTTACGAAGGTTTGTCTGAGGCCACGGAGGCAGCCTCTGCCAGTCCTGTTCCTATCTGCATAATGGGTTTAGGCAAAACACAGTCTTTACCTGAGAGGCGTCTGGGCACATCGGTGATGGCTGGAAGTCCTGTGCCTCGAGTGGAGGACAGGGGCGTTGTGGAGTGAATGGACGGTGAAGTCATCTGGCTCAAGTAGGATGGGTAAGACTGGTCATAGGACCATGGCGGGGATGACTGTGCCTGCCTGGGGTCTAGGGGAAAAAAAAAAAAAAACACACAAATGAAAAAAAGAGTAAATTTTTTTAAAAGGGAAGAAAAATTTTAAGGCATTAACAGCCTAATTGAAAGAGGTAGGATGACTGAAAATACATGTGTCAGTGCTATAAGGAATGAGAATGTAACGACACACAACCTGCTCCTCTAGGACTCGACCCCTTCAAGTCTCACTCTGTGCTTTTCCCTCCCCACAGCGATTTTTGAGAGGAATGAACGGAGCATTGAGCAGAGTTTTAAAAGACCTAGCAGCTGTGCTGCAAATTCCTGCTGTTTCTCGTCCAGGTCTAACAACGTGTTGTACCAGGACTAGCTAGTCCTCGTGGATCCAGACAGATAAGCAGACGTTAAGTACCAGACCCAGGTCGGAGCTTAGGAAGTGGACTTCAGAGGTGGGGAGACTCTACAGTCAGCACTTGGCATGCCTGTCAAGTTGTTATCCAGTTCAAACATTACACAGTAGTGTTTTCAGTGCTGAAAATACTATCCAAGAAGGAAAATGTCATTAATCTTATCAGCATCCGTCCAAAAATGTCACATTTGGATGCTGGCCCAATTACCTACAGTCACCTCAATTACAACAATATGAAACCCAGTGGTTCGGGATAACTGTCGGAAGCTAATGATGCCTTTTGATGTACTTGCTGCAGCTCACTATGGAGGAAATGATTTTAAGGATAAATACAGTTTATTTTTTGCTGAAAAGCTGGTGGATTGCATTAAGTGAGAGAGAGGGCGACCCGGTTTTACTCACGGGTGTTTGGATTTTTAAACCACTTGCTCTCAGTTAATATCTGGTGATAAAGATAGCACTGAATGCCTCATAAATTATTATTTTCATTTCTTTACATCGATAAAAACAAAGCACATTCAACCCCAAAGTTTGGTTTGGGTGCCGCACGATAAGCAGAAAAATATCTCTGAACTGGCTCACAGAAATTGCAGCACATCCCTCCAAAAACTCCCCAATATTTTCAGTGAAGCACATCAGGTCCACTCAATTTGGAGAATCTGCTAGATCAGAGCACGGTGCTAAGACCCGACTTTGCAGACAGCAATGTGATAGCCACATGGCATAAGCAAAGGCACTTTTTCAGGAAATTCAACTTTTTTTTTTTTCTTTTTTTCTTTTTTTAACTCCTTTCCCTGCTCTTCCACACAGCAAAACCTTGTAGTTTCAGCTATTCCTTGTTTATTTTTTCTGTTCAGACATGATTTGTTTGAAGAGATGTCTGGAAAGCAGATACTTCCTTGAAGCAAAATAACTATATAGATATATATAAAAACTTCGGACTTTCCAATTTAATTTTAAGAGGATTTTCCTGGAGTTTGCCATTTATATTAGAGCTGAGTAATATAAATGGTTAACATAAACTCCTCAGAAATCTGAAGGACACTTGATCATTAAATGTAATGAACTTCTTTGTTTTAACAATTTCAAGGCTAGGGTTGTATAGATTGGCGCAGGTTCAAATCTGACTGACTGCTCGTTGTTATATCTGATATCGACGTATTTCTCTGCCTCATTCCACTACTATAATTCACCATTCAGTCCATGGTAAATGATCTTCAACTGGGAACGGAAAGCCTAGGCTTGCTGGGAAAACAATCTTAAAATTAATGATGTGTCAGGAGCACAATCTCAAATCCAAGCTCCTTCAAACTCCAAGAGCTTTTCAATCTCTGCTTCCGAATTCAAAACAGAGTCCCTTAAAGTTTTGATTTTTAGGTCAGCTCCAATGCTGGAAGGAAATTATATAGCAGGTAAAGGCTAGGAAAAAAAAATCACAGCGGAGGATGTTTTCACAGGATTTTGGTCTAAGATGGTGAAAACCTCAGGGAAGGAGCTGCCTTCTGGAGGTTCGTGCCCTTCTGGTAGTGCAATCCTCATGGCATGAGGAGACCTTGAGCGTCTCTGGCACCCTCACCACTTTGAACACCCATGCCAGACTTGGTTTTACACCTAACATCCTTAATCTAACAAGTGGCAATGCCTGTGCGGACACAAGAAGGATGAATGGCAAAAAGCGGTCTTTCAAAGGCTCACGTGGTCTTTCAAAACAGTATCTCATACTGCACTGTGAGAGACAGAATATGGGGCTGCATGGACCACCAGTTGACCCAAAAGTATATCATATATTCCTACGAAATTTAGCTTAAATTTATAGACAGCTTCTACAGCTCATCCCAACCTCAGCACCGCATTACCACTTTTCTTTTATATATCTATATATCTATATATGGGTATTTGATTTCACCTCTCCATGAGTCCAATACTGTGAGATTTTAAACTGCAAAGTATTTTAGAGAAAGAGAAAAAAAGAAGTTGGACTGTTAGTGAAGACGCTATGTTGTGACTTAACTGCTTCTAGCCTGGAAGCAGATCTCCTGTTGGACCTGGGTAACTCACCCAACCTCCATTTGCCACATTTTTGACCTAAATTTAAGGGCAATAATGATAAATCATTCCCCCAATATCTCTTGCATATTTAGTTGGTCATTTCTTTAAGGTGCAGGCACTCTCTGAGTACCTCACTCACAAAATGGGGTGCTTAGCTGGAAACTTTCAACCCAGATATTCAGATGCAAACTTGAGCCCCTCTGAAACTACAGGGCAAGCAACTTAGCTCCAGGGAAATGAGATCATGTGTTCTCAGGGAACAGGAAAATAAAGAGGAAAATCCTCAACCAAATTCCACATCAGATGATGCATCGGAGCTCAGTGACAGAGGCAAAGGACACGGTACCCCAGGCTGGTGGGTCACTGCAATTCCTCCGCACCAAGGCAGTCCTGAGCTCATGGTGGAGTTAGGGTGAGGAATTTTGCCCTGAGGCTGACTGGGGCTTCAAGCATTGTCTTCGGAAAGTGAAGATACCAGTTTCACCAGATCCTGAAGTAAATGCCCTAAAAGCAGCCTCCATGCACTGACAGCATCCGAGGTTTGCATAGACATGAGAGAAGAGAGCGGTGAAAGGCCCTCGCCTTGCCAAGTCGCAGGTGATCTGCTAGCCCACAGAGTAAACCTCACTGCTCAGCGGCGTTGCCCAATCCCCAGATTAAAATGCCGCCCTGTCTAGTCCTCAAAGGTGGACGTGCAGCTGGGTCTCGCATGGCACCCTTCTGTCCCAACAGCAGATGTTCCCTGCAATGCTGTTGGAGCGGAGACTTTGGCCACTGAGGCCAAACCAACCCATCTCTTCTGGTCCCACACACCACCAAACCAAACCAAACCTCCTGGGGGAAGGAGGGTGCCAGGGGCACCACGGGCAGGTGCCTACCAGTGCTCCTGGGGCAAAGCCAAGTGGGTGCTTGTGGAGGAAACACAACGATGTCCTTAGGTGGGTCACCTCCTCCTCGCTTGGGCACAGAAGGGGTAAAGTGGGTATTTAGCCTGTACCAGCAAGGATGAAGCTATAAGTGGGTTTGTGAGAGGTTTTCCTTGGTCTGTTATGCCAAAGACCAGCTTCTCCATTTGCTTTGGCCAGAGGGCTCACATGTGTCCGCCAGGTCCCTGTGGGCCAAGGGCTTTGTACCGTCACCCAAAGCACCATGTGCTCTGCAGGCACAGCACATCTTCCTAATTGTGAAAAGGCCAGAACAGATGAGAAACCTTAGAGGTCTGAGACAGAGCAAATGTGGATTCCTCCCTAAAAGAATCCCTCCAAAACATGGGAAAAAGCTAAAATAAAAACACAGCAAACAGCTTGGGAGAAAGGCCCCCACCTTCCCATACAGCAGCCATGGGGAAGGGCTAGCAGAGCTTTCAACAACAGCAAAGGAGGCAGAGGGCCACTTTGAGTTGGCATTTGCACTTGAAAATTTTGGAGTGATTACTAAGAGCAGTCCTCCTTTTGTAAACATTTCTGTTACGCCTGCGTGGGTGTGAAGAAAAGTGCAGCTTTCAGCATATTCGTTCACAACGGGGCATGTCGTGTGTATGCCAAGAAAGCCTGGGCACAGCTCGGCTGAAGCAAGTCAGCGGGGCGAGGTCTAAACTAATGCACAAACAGCTCTGTCCTGTTTGCACTTCCAGGTAAACCTCGCCAAAGCAGGAAAGTTTGAGTATTGCAAATTATTTTGTGTCTAGGTTTTATTGCCACATTTATAGCCAGTGGGAGATACACACAGTTCTTGACCCTTGTGGTCTGTGATTGACTGCATCACTGGACAATAAGAGGTCTTAAAAATCAGTCTAAGATTTGATGCACTGTATGGAACTAAAAAAAAAAACCAAAAACGAAAAAAAACAACAGCCCAAAAGAACCACAACAAAAAAACCCAACCCCTAGTGACCCATTCTCCCACCAATGACACTGGCTCTCCAGCAACGTGACTTCTCTTCCTTCAACGGAAATGTTCTGAAGTGTCAATGGAGAGAAGAAAAAGACTCGTAATTAGCCCTGAAGAATGTTTTTCCACTGCTATGGCACTGGATTATGAAGCACAGATTTACTATAGAAAAAAAAAAAATTAATTTCCCATTTTCCAAGCCGAGTTACATGATCAGAGCATGGTCGCAGGCTCGCAGCTCCTTGGCGTACCGTCTGTAACACCCCAACATCACACACACGCGTGCACTTTGCAAAACCACTCTCATTTCAATCCAGCCATCAGCTCAAGCACTGGCTGCTCCTGATTGTATTAGTGCTACTGCCAATACTAAAACTCAAGCTGTCTGGAGCTATCTTTGGTAAACACTTAAAGCAAATCTCTTCACTTCTGATCTTAACAAAGGCAAGATGACTTTCTGCATGAGTAACCCAACTATTGTTGTAACACCACCACCACTCCAGCAAAACAACAACAACAAAAATGCAACCTCCTTCTCTTCTCTGACTATTTCTTAGAAATATTTAAAAGCCCAGGGCTTGATCTGGATTGCCCAGTTCAATCAATGAAGTAAAATCCAGTGGAGCTACACCCCAATAGACGCAAGTGTAATTGAGACCAGATTTTGGCCTGAAGAACCTCTGAAACCATTTCTCCTACCACCCCACCAAGAGACACATTTCTAAAGGAAAAACAAAACAAAACAAAACAAAA
>VXBL01004883.1:648201-663817 GCA_013400195.1 Aramus guarauna | reverse complement strand
GGGGGGGGAAGTTGAAAGAATACTTTAATCGGAGGGACCCGAGCTTTACCAAACGGAGGTTCGCAATGGCACCTTGCCAGTCGCCTGAAGGATGCAATCAATTTGTATAAAATCCAGCAGACTGCAGCCACCCTTGTGTTCGTGGCAGCAGAAATCCCAGCTCCACCACCTCGTCTGCTGAGTCTTGCAGCTTTTATTCCACGTTCCAGCGGGGTGAAGGTATAATTCACTCCACAAGCCTACTACTTGGGCTATTTCTAGTTTATCTGTTCCGGGCAACCACGTACTTTGCCTGATGGGCTCTCAGATTGATGTGCACCAGCTACAAACTGGTGTGTGCTTCGGAGTGCTGCTGGTCCCAGGTAAAACACAGCCAACACCTGGCAGAGCACTTGCATAGTGCTGGTCTAATAAGAGCTACACAGTTTTTGTTTCCAATCTATCCTGCTGCTGATGGTTTGGGAGAACGGACACTGGTCTTTGAAGCAGATGCTGCAGAGTTTCATATCCAGAGCCCGGGAGAACCCCGTGATGAGCACAGCTTTCTGCCTTCTCCCTGATTGCAAAACGGCAGCATCCAGCCCATTCCCTCCAAGTCCTGAATGGGGGGATTAAGGAGGGCCCAGCTGGTACCATCCTCATCCTCCACCTGAGAGTTGAAGGTGCTTTCTGCCCATGGCCTTCCCAGCAGCCCCAGTTCACACTGTCCCTGAAACCAGTGGAGATGGGTCCCCCCACTAACTTCCAGCTAAGCCAGCTCTGAAGCCGTTAAATCTGCTTCCTACAACCCTAAAACCGATGAGAAACTGGAGCGTNAAATTTCACGGGACCTGCTTTTGAGTGCTGTTATTTCAGTGATGAAAGTCACAGGTTGCCTATAGATCAGACGGTGCCACAGCGGTGATGGAGCATGAAACCTCACTTAACTCCCACTTCCCAGTCCCCGCAGCCCAGCCCGGGGTCCTCGCGCCAACCACGTTCCTGCCATTACACCCACGGCTCTTCCTGGCCGATAGAAGCTAATCCTCACCGGTTGCGTTTTAGAAAAACAGCAGTTTTCCTCGTTTCATACTGAAACACTGATGCAACAGCTCAGTGTCTGAACGGGGCTGTAATCGGATACGTGAGCAAATTGTGCGAGTGCCGTTAGGGAAAGGGAAAAGAAATAAAAAAGCAAATATACCAGTATCCAAATGTGAACAGACAGGATTCCTGATTTACAGGCAGCAAGCAGGGTTCAAATTGAATCTGCATTGCCTCAGCAAAGGCATCTGTTATTGGACGATTTGTTTTTTAATGACCCTTCGCTGTTGCTTTGGCAGAATCCTAGTTAAAATGCCATGTTGAATAAGGGCAACTCTGTGCCTTGTGCTGCCCCAGCCCGCTCCTGTGGTAGGTTTAGGACCGCGCCGTGATTTGTAAAACCTGTACTCTGATACTCTAGGAAAATAAACACAACCCAGACAGAGAAAAGAAATGTAAGAGTGAACCCCAAAGTGCTGAGTTCTTTCAGACTCAGGTGTGGGCCAGCCAGGCTTTAAATATTGTTTCTGTTTAAAACATGCAATAGCTATGCAAGACCCGAAGTGGAATAAAACAAAAGCAGTTTATGTGCTTACTAGCAATAATATGGATTTTGTCATAGGAAACCAGTATTTACTGTTAAAGTTATTAGGAATTAATTATTTTCCCTAAATTGCTAGGTAAAAGGATTAAGAAACAAAGGTATTTCTAAAGGAATGCTTGCTTAGTTCCAATAAAGGCAATAAAAAAATCCTTGTTTTTCAGACAAGGGTCTATTCTCCTTTTATTACATACCCAAGGCGTACCAGCCCAGTGACCATGTTAAGAAGCCAGTGGGTAATTCCCACCGAATATCGCACCACACCAAGGAAACTGGTGGAGACGGACAGCCCAACCAGCTCCCTCCCCACTACCGCCCCAAACAGGCGGATGTTTAGCAATTTCCCATGGTCACCTTACGCCCGATCAAAGAGGTGCCTCGTCTACAGCATCAACTTTGTCTCTCGTTGGCACGGTTTGGGTGGCAACGAGCATCCATTCATCCCAGAAGAACTCGGAGGGACTGTCCGCAAAAAGCATCCCGGCCCTTTGGTGGAACATCAAAGCGTGTAGAGCTTTACAGATTACAATCAACGTCCTGAAGAGCACCAAAAAGCCTTGTGGGGAAGCCAGCGCAATTCACAGAGCTCGCACCGATGTAACATGCTCACGCTAATCGCCTTATTAAATGGGAGGGCTCCCAGAACGCTAACGAGGAGCCTTTGAGGGCTGGGCGTTTGGCTTTTCTATAGTGAGGAAGAGACAAGGGTGGGGAATAACGTGGCAAATACGGTATCAGACCACGTATTCACTGCAAACTTTAATAAGCAGCTGAGTCTTCACTCTTTCGGGGGAAATGAGAGCGATTTGGGATTCTAAAGCATCCCACAGCCGTGAGTTTATCCGGCAAGAAAAGCACATAATCCACAATAGGTGGGAAAGTCAGCCTGCCTTCCTCGGTTCAGCTCACTTCCCTCTGCCCTGCCAGCACCACATCTTCCCTCTCCCGATGAAGTCTCCGCTGGTACTTTGAACTGCTGACTCTTACATTTGCAGAGAAGACAGCGAATGCCCCACAGCTTTGTTTCCAGTCAGGCTTATTTAAAGCTCATCTCAAGTTTTCACCTCCCGGATCTGGAAATGCTGCTGCTGCTTCGTAACGAGGCAGAGAAGTATTCTATTCATCAAAGCCCGCAGAACATTTTCTACAGGAGGCATTTATGTGAATGAGAGCAGCATATGAGGTTAAACTTAGCTAGGAAGAAAATTACAAGGGGATCTCAGTTCTCGTGCTTCAGAACATAACCTGATCACCAGATGGAGTCAGGAAGAATTTCACCCTCCTTCTTTCCCAGATATAGCGTTGCACAATAGGTAAACTATGGAGGCACAAGGAAGAAGGAAAAAAGCTGACTACAGCTCTGGTTTTCTCCCCCTGCTTTTTCGGGAACTACGTCCCCAAACACCGCCAGACAGAAGACAATAGGTTAGAAAAAATATTGGGCTTTAGTTTGGCAGTTCTTACCGAGAAAACGATATGCACAACAGCCCTGACTTGACATGTCCAACCAACAAAACACTAAGCCCAGCCAAAAAAGCTGCTCTGGGAAGCTGGTGGGCAGCAGGTACATTTTAATGGGTACTATCGACATATTTAATGTATTATAAACATTTTACACTAGTTAAAGCTAGGCTTCTAGGTCTGGGAGAACTTTGCCACAGCTCATGGGAACAATTTTTTCATTTCAATTCTCTGAGTGCTTTGGGTTCAAATTAACCCACTTACTTCTCTTCCTGACTGCAAATTAATAAACCAGTTGAACTTAAGAAAGAAGAAAAAGAAAGAAGAAGAAAGCCACAACACTTTGTTAAAACCGCTAAGTTTCAGCTGGTATCATGTCAAAACCACTTGAAACATGAAACCAGAAATCTTCCTAAGCTGAGTCAAAACTATGTCTATACTAGGAGGGCTTTACCAGTAAAGGAATACTGGTGTACAAGATTGGCAAAGGTCTCCCGGTACGCATGTAACTATAGC
This sequence comes from Aramus guarauna, assembly GCA_013400195.1. Classification (NCBI taxonomy): domain Eukaryota; kingdom Metazoa; phylum Chordata; class Aves; order Gruiformes; family Aramidae; genus Aramus; species Aramus guarauna. The sequence goes on along the minus strand of VXBL01004883.1, from coordinate 660,216 downwards.
AGCAAAACTGAGTTTTAAACTGGTCTGGTAAATCAAGCCAAGAGTTTTGTTGATGGGACTTGCATCTAGGTGAAGTCCTCCAACAGTGCTAGCAAGTCAACGGGTCAGGAGCAACACCTCTTCACATCCTGAATAGACACAAATACGTCAGCACAAATTTTAAGTATAGAAATGGCCAAAATTAGGCAGGGGTTGTTTTGAAACCCTTTTGAAAAATTTAACCAGCTCTGAATTTAGAAAAATGACAAAATTGGTTTATTTTGTAGGCTTCACAGTTTTGTTGCAAACTTCTGGCATAGCTGCAGTTAAACATCTTATTTCGGTCTTATAATCTGTCACACATGGTACTTTATGATTTCTCTCAGCACAGTGAAATCTGTCTCTCAGCATGCAATCATAAATGTTGCATACAACCCTCACAAGCAACCTTTGGAGATTTCTCCATAACCCAGTTCGTTTATTGTGACAGTGGTCAGCACTGGTAATAGAAGGAAACCGCCACGTGAGAAGATTGTATTATTACTCTGCTAGAAAGACCATTAAATGCTGCCCGCTTCCCTCAACACCAGTGCAAAACAAAAACGCCGAATAAAAATGTTCATTCTAATACGTACTGTTGCACACCCAGGGGAGGAGGCAGAGCAACGTGGCAGTTGTTCGAATTTCACCAGATTCCTACTCAATTTACCCAGATTGACTATTTTGGGCTGGTTTGGATTTACAGCAAAAAGGTATTTTAGAAAAAAAAAAGAAAGACATTTTCAACTTCAAACACTCTAGAAAAAGCCGCTTCCCACCTAGCTTTGCTTGGAACACGTCTCTCGCTCTGTAACAGCCTCTTGTACTGCAGTTGAGACACAAATATCCGTAAGCAATTACTACCGTTGCCTGTGCAAGTCAAACCTATGGTTCTGTCTCTTACCTGTAATCTGACTCTGTCCTTGTGGATTAAAAGGACTTGGTGCAGAGTTCAGAGAGGGCCGTGGGCTCTGGGTCGGGACCCCTACTCTCATACTGGGATGAGGAATGCGCCCTAAATCACTGAGGCGTTCAGAGAACAAACTAGGTTTAGAGTCATCAAGCTTCTGTCTGTGCCCTGGAAACAGCAAATCATAAAATAAAAGCGTTAATAACAAGATTTAGTAATTTAACACCCCCCCCAAAAAAAAACCCACTATGGCCTCTAAGGACCTGTTATTAGATTTAACGGCTTTATAGGTATCTCGGCTACCCCCGATAACACAGCGACAGCGGAGGGGTGATTTGTGTTTTGGGCATGGTTGTGCTGACGAAAGCCTTATTGAACACAACTGTGCCCATGCTGATGTGTAATATGTTGCAATTTGGATCAAAATAAGCACTTATGAGGACACCCACACAAGGTCTTTTTGGGCTTTTTGTTTTTTCTGAGGTTTTTTCTGCTGCTTTAACTACACTAGGTAGTTAAAGGGGGACACTTTCTTTTACAAAAGCAAGCCTCATATGTAAGGACAAGTTATCGAACGGGACAATTATTCCATGCCTGGTTTATATGTTCTGGATTTTTGCTAAGAGAATGCAAGCTTTTCTTCTCCCCTTATTTTTTTTCTTTAACTCCATCACAGTTAGTCATCAGCTTTCATTCCTCTGGGAGATTTTCCAAAAAGTAAATAGTCACTGTCATTTGAGAAGAGCAGTATCACAAGGAAAACCTTTAAAGCTGCTGGCCAAGACTGGGTCCTACACTCCCTTGCATCGTCAGCTTTCCCCAGTGCTCCTACTTCTCTCCCCAAAAACAGGCTAGCTGCCCTCATGCCATACGATTGCATTGGGAAAAGTCATTTACGGGTGCTCGGTTGTCAAAATGTAAAGGGGAAAAATAGCAAAAGCAACAGGATGCCCCAACTGGTACTGCTCATATTGTCATTGAGATGTTTCAAGAGTAAAGGCTTTACTTCTTTACTTGTATTTTTGCTCCTAGGTTTAACTTCTTTCCAAAGTAGTTATAGGATGCTCCTTGCCCAACGGCGCCTTTGACTGCGAGGCGCAGAAGGTGTTATTTCTATCATTCAACACGTGGCGAAACAGGCATGCATAGAGATTAAGGTCAGGACTAATTTTACTTAACTTTAGCCATTCATAAATCAGGCATCTAGTCTAAACTCTTCTAATGTAGACTTCCTCTACAGTTAATGGAAAGAAATAGCTACTTCCAGAAGGCAATTCATCTCATTTGTCTCTGCCACCAGCCTTAAAACAGGATGATTCACCTTCTGAATTTGCTTTCTCTTCCTTCTCTGATCAGAGAGCGAGCCCACATGACTAGTTTAATTAGACACCCTCACCATTAGTCAACATCAAATGGAATTAATCTCACCCTAAGTTACCGACCAAGGTCACACAGCAAGGCTCTGGCAGACCTGAAACTGGGGGGCCAGACCCCCAACTGCCACCCAGAACCACGTCTGCCTCCCTGTAAGCAGTGCCGGGAAATGGGCACGACCAATAACTGGGTAGGATATTTTTATACTTTTAAAATAAGAAGTGTCCCTGGTAGGGTTTGGGCTTGAACCTTCCCAGACGATCCCCAGTGGCCTGAGATAACCCACGTTGTCCCTCAGCAGTGTGAACACAGCTACGAGCGTTCAGCTTTGCACGCACGGTCAGATTGTCCCATCGGTCTTAAGGCCAGAGAACCAATTCTGGCACTGTTTAATTTATTTTAAAAACATAAATGAGGCCACTGAAACTTGAGATTGAACTATCAGACCACCACTCTTAAAAAAAATGCCTTTTAATGGTACCTGTCACCACAGTCCTGAAGTATATGGGTTCACATCATCTAACTGGTACCATGGTGCTGACATGTCACCTAGGCAAAGCGATGTCAGTACCGGACAGCTAAATCCAAACTAGATTCAGTGAAATCGTGGGTCTAGATAGAGAAGTTGGGAGATTCAGGTTGGGAGATGAGAAGAAGCTGGATGGAATTTAATTTTAGAGAAACTTCTCTAGCAATTTAAAATAATTAATTAGTCGATCCATTATTCTGCACTTTGAAGTATGATTTTTCTCCCCCAGGATGACTCAGTCTAAAAGCACGGGGCAGACGGGAGCTTTCTCCTTCAGGAGAAGGTGCTGCTCTATGTTAGAGCTGACATGGGTGGCTGCTCCTCTCTTCAGGAGGAATCAATCACTTTAAATGGAGAACAATTTTTGGTGGGCTTGTAACAACTCCGTAATGGCAGCTTAATTAACAGGATAACATCTAACCTGGTAGTCTTCAGCATTATCTTTTCAATCTATTTGAATTACAGCGTGTAAAAGGCGGGTGCTGCTAAATCTGAAGAAGTGACTTTCACACACACACGCAGTCAGTATTCTCTTGGGATTTCTCCTCCTCCACCTTTTTTTTTTCCTCCACAATTTTTATGCATTTTGCTTTTCCCTTTGAAGTCGTATTTTCCACTCTGTATTTTAAAGGCATGTTCTTCCCCTCCCCTTTTCTCTTCTACTCGTTCCTAATCACATTTCAGCAAATTCAAGAGGGCTCAAAATAAGGCAAACATGATTAGCCTATCTCTGGCCTCACACACCAGGACTGACTTTATCTGGGAAAGAATCCACCCCCAAAGTGAATTTTATTTTGAATTTTTGTAGAAAAATCCCGTGCTATGTTCATACAGTGCCCTTTTTGCTAAAGCGTCACTGACAAACTGGTGCACAAGCTATTTTAGCTGCCTTCAGATAACTCAATGAAGACTTGTCATACAGCTCACCACTCCTGCACCAACCCACGCCTGATAACCCCCAGCCTTGTTTTCATCACGCTCTGTTTGCCCGTGCATAGCTTTGCTAGAAAAAAGTTTATATTTAATCATGCATATTATTATTATTATTATAATGAACTAGGTCTATCACAGAAAGACAAAATTCAGCAGGATAGCGGTGCACTTCAGTGTAGGCAGGGGGAAAGCAGAAGGAAAAAAAGAGGAATCAAAAGGCGGGGAGGGGGGGAGAAATAGGAAGAATGATTCCCACATCTGGTTGAATTAAAACGATCTAGAGATGTGTGGGTTTGGGTGTTGCCACCTTCCCCTCCCCAAAAAAAAGTAGGGAAAAGAGAGCTGTAGGCACATCTGGAAGACCCCAGGCATCAATGGAACTGCAAGTCCCCAGAAACCAGCAAGGGGCCAAAGGCAGACTTGCCTTCTCCTTCTGGACATTTAAAATTTAGGGTTGTAACATGGAGTCATGTTGTGACAAAGAGATGCGCATAAGGAGCCACACTCCCCCAGTGAAACGCCCCATTACGGCTTCGCACGTTAGGGGTTACTACGCTTTGATAGAAGCTAAGACGTGCTCACGTCGAAAGTAAGCAGGGAACTCAACAAAAACTTCGTATTCAGGAGGTGCTCGCAAAGAAGCGAAGGCAACTTAAATAAATCTCTTGCCCTGATTCCTGTGCAGAAAAAAATAAAAATAAAAAAAAAAATCCTATTAAGTACAGAGGAGCCATGAGGTATGGGCTGAAAACACTCTAAAAAGGCCTTCTGAGTAGCACATAAGCAGCAGCAATGAAATATGTGATACATGTTTAAAACTCATTCCACAAGCTGCTTTTCATCTCTCATTGATATATGTGTCCGTTGACAGAGAAATTCCTGATCCCAGGGGAGTGTGCTAAGAAAAGCTGTATTCCTTGGTCTCAGTCATGAGCTGTAATTTTATTTCAGGAAAAAAGATTAGGGTAGCAAGTGTGGATAGCTCAGGCAGAATCTGTGATCTGCTGCAGCCGTGAGTACATTAAAAAGCAATATAAAAGCTACATAAATAGGGCAAAATAATGTTGCGGCTATCCCAATGCCTGCAACACCGCATTTTGTGCCGTTTGCTGTTACAAAGATGATTTTGTGGACTGGATTGGGCTTGGCGGGGGGATAAATGGTTATGGACACAAGCAGTCTTGAATAGGAAAAGCAGCCACGAAGACTGAGGCTGTCCCACGAGGCAGTGAATAAGGATGGGACCCAGTGGCCATTGGAAAAGATCAGGTCACGGGCAAGGAGATGGGAAAGAATTAGGAAAAATTGAGAGTTAATAGATAAAAGCTATACAGGCTGTTCTGATTTGTCTGTTGTCAGAGTGGAAGTGATCCAGGCCAGGTTGGATGGGGCTTTGGGCAACCTGGGCTAGTGGAGGGTGTCCCTGCCCATGGCTGGGGGGTTGGAACTAGATGGGCTTTGAGGTCCCTTCCAACCCAAACCAGCCTGTGATTCTATAGTACAAAACACGTTAGATATCAGAAATCCATTATTCGCTCCAAAATGATAAGCAATATTCTGGTCTCTCACCACTACTGTGCCACTTCAAGCCAAACACCAACCCGAGCATTAGTTTCTGGAGACAGAAAGCATTGCCATTAATCCACCCCAGTACCAATTTTGGCCATTTTACATGAACCAAACCAGCAAATAGTACTGAGAGAGTGCAATAAAGTCAGTGCAAGCTGCAGCCAGCCAGGATGGCCTCAGAACACGTTAAATGGCCCATAGAAGCTAATGTTCAACTATCACATCCCAGGCATGGCAGGAGATGTGAGGAGGCTTCATCTCCAGCTTAATCATTTCAGTTTAAACTAATCGAAGGAATGTCTCCCAGATCAAAGCAAGGCAATCTTGCGTCTGCTGGATGTGGTAGCTGGAAAGGGACGTGAGCTTGTCTCTCATCACTGAACTTCCACCTCTCCACTGGAGAAGTCAAGATGTAAATCGGGCCATGGAAGCGGCTGACTTGCAGAATGTAAATGTGGTGTTGATGCTTAAAGATTTTTACCTCCTCGGGGAGGAGGGGTGTGCGTTTTTATCTTTCAGCTTGTGGGTGTGGAACTGAAAACTAATCAGATTATGCTACACGTGGCCTCGCCAGATGCTGACACTCAGGGACTCCCTTTCTTTGTACCGTGTACACCACCCACCAGTTTGTGTATGTGCGTGTGTGTTTTTTTTCTGGTACCAAGGAGATCTGGTTACCAGATTTTCAACAGATGCTTTTATCACTCTCAAGTGGGTTAGCTATCTTCAGTCATCGCCCAGTTCCACCGTTTTTGCTTTTTCCTTAACAACAAGAAGTATCATAGGAGTCAGGTGTCTCTGTACAAGAGCCAAGGGAAGGCAGAAAGGTCATGAAAGCAGGAACCTGGGCTCTCACCTGCTGGGGACACATTTGCTGGGACATCCCAAGAAGAATGGAGGGTGATGACCCAACGTGGAATACCACCACGGTTTGTGTTTGCTGTATGTCAGGAGTGTGCTCAGCATCAGCTGATGAAGTTTGGAGACTCACTCCATGGAATAAGGGCAAGCAAAATAAAAATCCTTTGAACGCCAGGGCCAGTAGCTAAGGCTTTCTATGGCTCTGGGTTCGGTGCTGAGATTGAACAAGAAGAAAACTGTAATGGAAAAGGGACTTTCCTTCAGGCTAAGGAGTGGCAGAAGGAAGAATCACCTGGTTTACAAGCTATGAATGTATAGCCTATACATCCCAAGCTTTCCTTGACTTCAAGAGAAGCACATCAGGGCCCCAGAACCCACGTTTTGGTTATTCCCACTGTTCTCCAACGGTGAAGTGCTTTAAAAAGGTAAAGAATGGGCAGATTTTTTTCCTACTAACATTATATGTCTTTAAGATAAACACTCTGATTATGTCTCTTTTAACACTAGCACAGTAGTGACATATTTCTGTGTACATGCTGTAGAAGACAATTTCACACCACAAAAAAGATAGGTTACACGTCCTCAGAATTTCATCACAAATTCTCCTTAAATTCTCTTTAGAGAGAGAATTTCTTCCCGCATGTCATCCCAGTTGGTCCTACGGAGCAGACGTAACTGGGAGATGCTGATACAGGCTTGACTGAATTCAGCTACAGGCTTGTAAAGCTTGAAGTCAAGGGAGCCACATTTATGCCTCGGTAAAGGAGTTAGGACCTGAGCCTAAGGCTTCTTTACAGTTGTTGTGCAGGGACTTAGTAACGCTGAGCATTCAGCATGAAGCAAAAATATTCATTGTTCTGTTACAAATTTCAGACAATACATCATTGCTGCAAGATGTCACTCCAAAGCAGCGTCAGTCTACGCTCTGGAGGTAGAAATAAGAGAACCATAAATCAGCAAAAGTGCAGAAGACGCACGTCAGCTCTTTGCAAGGGTCACAAGTCACAAGGGTCCTTCTTGTGTCCCTTGACTTGTCATGCCCGGGCTGGTTGTCCTCCACCCAGTCCTACCGAATGCACCCAATGCAAAGTTCATGAAAAACACCCCAAAACACGAAAGAGCCAAACAATTTTTACCCAGGAAAGGGAAAAGCTTGGAACCCTTCCAGTCTCTTGGGTAAAGACACAATTATGAGAAGAAAAATATAATCCACACAAGAGACATAATTACATAATTAGGCCATAGGCTGTGCATAGGAAAGGTTCTTATAGTTCATAAAACAAGGAATTACATAGGTGCAGTAACTGCAGTTAATTCACTCAATGGAGGAAAAAAAAAAAAAAAGATGTTTGTTTTTTAAATAGCTGAGGGCACCAGTTTGCATTAACTGGGGAGCTTATTCTCCCGACTGTACACAGAGCCCTATTAGTGTCTACAGGAGTCACTCAGACGCAGGCAGAAAACAAGACTCTGTCTCTTTTTTGTTCTTAAAAAAAGACATTTTTCATCCAAAATAGGTAAGCCCTGTACCTGAAACTACTCCAGAGAAATGGAAATGAAGACAGACAGAGGAGCGTACGATGTGGATGGGCACAGTTCCTGTACAACAGATCTAAGGTGGCCCATTGCCAAAATCCCACTGAGCCCCTCCTCCCTGCCCCTGCTCTCCCGAAGGTCTGCAGACTCTTGGTTCGGCTCCAAACGGGCCAGATCCAGTTCCCAGGGGAACCAGTTACGCTATCGTCTTCCCGGAGCTGTGGCTCCAACACGGGGTGAGAAGGGGCAGGTTTGAACCTCAGCGTAGAGGTCAAGTCCACGGAGCATCTCTGGCGTCAACGGTCATCTCCCCACTGACTTACTGGGAGCAAAAGCAAATGTGGACTCAGCTCATCTCGCAGCTCATCCCGCCCAGCACGGGTGGAAGTTAGAGCTTCCAGCAGGTCAAAGGGAGGAAGGGGCAAGAAGGATGAGGGGAGATGATCCCACGAGTGCGTAACCTGCGTCCCTTTGCGCCCACGGGGAAGACTCTAACTCAACCATCGCAAAGCCTTTGGGGATATAAAGTGCTATTAATGCTTTTTGAAAGTCAGCTGAGGTCTGTGAAAAGCATGTATCTGGCTGAAAGCAGACCCAGAGGTCGGGGGTTTTCAGCAAACTGCAACAACTGCAAAGGAGCCTCTCGCTCCCAAAATTTCTCTACGTAAAAAGGTGAAAAATGCTGGCTGGGAGCAGGGCTGCTCCTCCGGCAGACAAGGGACTGATGGGGGGCACGTGGCAGGGGCTGAGCTGCCAGAAGTCTGCAACAGGGTATGTTACGTTAAAACAGCAAAACTGGAAGATGTAACGGATGAAAATGAAAAGGTGCTTTGAGAAGAAGGACAAGCAGTGCAGGGATTGCTTTTGCACCGGTTCCCTCTCACCGTTCAACTCATGCCCGCGTTGCAGGATTCACGCTGCCCTCTGCTCTGCTCCTCCGCTGCCGTACGGCCTCGGCTTAGCCAGCAAATGAGCAAGGTCTCCCCTTGCTGTCATGGTTGGGTTTTTTTTTTCTTTTCTTTTTGACAAACATTTCAATTCTGACTTGGATCTCAAAGCTTGTTCTGCAAAGCTGAGCAACATTCCACATGAACATCTCCACGAACTGTCCAGGTGGGACCCCCCTTGCACCACGACGCTCTACCTTCACCTTTATCCATCCTTTCTGAACAGAAAGGAATCTGTATGCACGTATGCCAGGAAAGGAGCTAAACATTGCTGGCATCGCCACTCGGAGACATTAAAGACAGCTCACATAAACAGAGACTGTCACGCAAGTCTCAGTCCCTGCCTTAATTCCCTTTGCATGTTGGTATCTGTTACGCTCCCCCCCTTCGCCTCCTCCTTTTTTTAGCAGAAGGGGGGATGAGGGAGAGCAAGGGCCATCCCGCAAAAGCGCAAGGGCTCCTCATTCTGACTTTATCATCCTAACCCAGCAATATCTTTAAAGAACAAGCCTTTTCCCCACTCGCAAAGGTAGCTATCCTATAAAAAGCCCGCCAACTTCTGTTGCTTGCTGCAGCCACCACCAGTAAAGATCACAGCAAACGAAGGGGGCGAGGGGGGGGGGGGGGGAAAAAAAATCTCCTTGAGTTGGCCTCCCTCCAGCTGGCAGGAGGGGATGGTTTTCTTAACGCTTGCGCAACCTGATGACTTTAAAAGAATGAAAAAGGGGGGATGCGCGCGATGTAAACACAGCCATTAAACCAGATTTCAGGCGCTTAGTTTAAATCTCGCCTAAGAGCTCTCCGATGCTACGCAGCTCTGCTCTCTAGACATCAATAAGGTGCATTTTCGTTTTTGGTTTTGTTTTACACCCCCAAAACCAGGAGCGTATTGCAGGCTGAACGCTGCGGTTGCAATGGGAATTCAGGCATGGAAGAAACAACAGTTAAGCAATAATAGATGGATGTGTGCATGTTTGCACTGTATCTTTCAACAGATTGTTTTGCTGCATTAGAAGACTACTGTGTTTATATCCGTGCAGCAGGTTTTAAGCAGATTGTTTAAACTTGATTAAAGTGGGATATTTCTAAAATAACCTTACTAATAAAATTCAGATGGCTAAAGGAACCTGAAAACGTGGTTAAAAATAAAAAAGATGCCATTTCAATCTCCACTGGCGGGGGTAACATGATATAAACTCCAAAAGAAAACAGTCTTTACAAGTTCGACTTGAAGGATTATCTTGTGTATCAGCACCCTCTGTGGCAGAGTAGCATTTATCCACGTATCCACCCATGTTAATGCTGTTGCACAATTTACTACAGCCGTGATAGACAGATAATTGCTTTATCCACCCAAGTGTAATAAACGAAGTCTACTATGTTAATCCTTGTATTCTTATTGTCTGCGAATGCCAAGTAAGGGAGAGAAGTACGCTGAAAACCCTGCCCTCTCCTTCCAAAACTACTGGAGTTTACTCACCCTCAGACCTGCTAAAGTGTTCTCGTTGCATTCCACTCCCCTGCTCGCAGCGCCAAGTATTTTGAGTAGTATCAAGTTATTGTTATATAAAGGGCACCTACACTCAGGCTATATGGAGGCAGAAGCCAGGACGCAGCAGCCTTTAAAAAAAGAAAAAAATAAAAAACCAACCACCCTCAAACATCTTTTCCTACTCGGTAAGTAAAACAGGTCAACTGTTATTTGTGCCTTGGCATAGCACAGAAAGTAATTAACCTGTCCTTCTAAAACTGGACATCTGTTCGGTCTGTGTGGAGTCTGTCTGACTGTTGAGAAATGTCATTTAGCTGCTGGCCCATCAGTGTTTTCCACAAAAATCTATAAAGATATTTTATTTTGAATGTCAAAACCAGGCGTATCCTTTAAAAGGTTTACAGATTCCTGGCGGCTCCGTCAGCTTAGGTTTGTGGCATCAAATTTGTAATGACAGTTTGATGGATGCTTCCCTTTCTTCCTCCGGAAAGGTATAAAGAGTCGGTGGTTCGCCCAGTAAAAATTATGCTTAATGCCGTTCTTTGCTCTGATTTACACACTCAAGTGTGTCAAAAAGTCTCGTCCTGCTGGCAGTGAGTGGGTTCATTGGGGCAACTGTCACCTTGCAGAAGGTATTCGACTTTCTATGCAATCGGAGCACTTGCATGAGCACCTACATGATACACAACTGTTGAAGACGGACAGCCTTAAGCGGCACATAAATAATGCAGCTGGGCTTAAGAGAAGAAACGTTGGCCTGAAGGTCCTGCCATCTATGCCAGAGGTGCGTCACAGTTTTTATCCCCTTGTTATGCTCCACCTCTACCTGCCAACGCCAGCAGGGGCATTTCTGTCTCAGGTGGAAGCTGGGATGGATTAACCTCTGCTTTCAAGTCTTTGAGGGAAAGAAAATGTCATTTAAAGGCTAAAACACAGCCACAGGGGATGCATGGATGGGAGTTTGGTGTTACGAGGTCGCCTGCTGACTATCACCAGTGATATTGAAATGGAAGGTATTTTATGCATCTTTGGCCAATTAATATTTATTATTTTCTTTAATAACTTGGATGATGCAATACAAAGCACGACTAGAAAACCTCAAGATGACATCCAGTAGGGAGGAGTCCTCCAGACTTTGGAGAAAGAGGTCAGAATTTGAAACGATCTTAGCAAATTGGAGAAATGATATTTGACGTGCCATTAGTAAAATGGCATGCAGTGCAAGTTAAGTGCGCTGTACTGCGCTTTGGAGCAAGAAATCGAATGCACCANCAACAAACCGATCAGGCAGCAGCACTGCGGGGGAAGACCTGGGGATAGCAGGGAGTTGCAAGTTGAATGTGAGTCAATAATAGGATTTTGCCTTTAAAAAAAAAAAAAAAAACAAACAACAAAAAAACCCCCAAAAACCTGAAGTAAATGCAGTTCTGGGAAAGATTAATGGTTATGTTGCATAGAAGACATAGAAGGTAACTATTACACTCTGCTCAGAAGTGGTGAGACATCAGCTGGACTGCTTTATCCAGTTGGGGACACCACCCTCTAAGAGAGATACAGACAAATGAGAGAGAATCCAGAGAAGAGCAACAGGAGCGATAAGAGATTTAGAAAGCATGACCTACATGGAAAAGTTGAAGGAAATACGTTTGTTTAGTCTAGAAAAGAGAAGAGCAGGAAAGGACATGATAAGAGTAAAATGTTTTCTAAAGAAAATGGTAATCGATTGATCTCTATGTCAGCTGAGAACAGAACAAGAAAAAGCTGGCTTCATTTGAGGTAGAGGAGATTTAGGAGATTAATGTATGACTTTAGCAAACTCCTTTTTAAGTATAAAAGAAAAAAAAAA
>VXBL01004883.1:618136-648171 GCA_013400195.1 Aramus guarauna | reverse complement strand
AAAAAAAAAAAAAAACAAAACACAAAAACCAGACTTGGTAAGTAAGTGGAAGGCACAGTACTGGAGGATTTAAGAATTTGGATAGATGTCAGTGATGATCTAAGTATATATAATACTTCCTCTGAGCAAAAATGGACTAGGTCGCCTGAGGTTTCTTTTAGCCCTACTGTTCTAGGGCTGAGAGATTGTCTGTGCTTGGTTAAGTCACGTACACAATATTTTTAAGATGAGTACATCAAGTCAGGCAGCTCCTGCTAACTGTGGCCCCGATGCTGCAAAGCGTTCAGCATCTCCCGCTCCCATGAAAGGGCACAGGAAAAGGCAGGCTGTGGCTGCTTAGGTATTCCAGACCAGAAGGATCCCGAGTGTGGAAACGCTGGTGTTAACCCCTCTGTGCCACAGGTTCCTCCAGCTCTAACTTCAGAACAACTTCGGCATCTCTTTGCCTCACAGTGGATATTGCAAGATTAATTTAGCAAGCATGACTCTGAGTTTCCACTTGTTTTTCAGGGGAGACACAACAAAGTAAAACGAGCATTTCATAATGCTTGGGAGTGCTCCTGCATCCCCACATGAAGGTCCAGAAGACCATTAACATGTTACTACTTCATGGCTGATTTTAATTGTTGCTTTCTTATTTGGGTGTCTGCTGATTAGTCAGACGGACAGTGACACACGGAGCGGCCCTAGCCATCCCCTTCTGCTCAAACCTGTGTGTTCCTCTCCATGCCAGTGTGAAGAACAAGGGGCATTAAGATGACAGACTTCTTGGGGGAAAAAAACCCCACTAAGTCTGGAAACAAATGTTTTGGATACCCTATGTCTTCTACAAGAGTGTAGGGACCTCCTCAACACAGTGAGATACTATAAAATCCTAGGATTTTCCAACAAGACAGCCTCATTATTTGAATTATTTGCTCCTGGAAGTGCTTCATTCATAACTATCTCCACTGGATATTTTTTTTTTTTTTCTCCTTTGGCTGAAAAGAAAAGCTACATTCTGCTGTGAGCTACACAAACACGAATCCCCTCCTTGCTACAGAAACTCCGGCCCTACATACATTCATCTCACATTAAACCCCCCGAGCCCTACAGCTGAGTCCCTCTACCCCGGACCGGCTCTTTAGTAACATCACGCCCAAAACTCAGCAAAGCATTGCAAGCGTACGAGATGCAAGTCGTTGGCCAAAGTTAAGCCTGTCCTTACAGGCTTTGCAGGTCGCTAATTCAGTGTCTAAACCAGGTTTAACCTGCTCAGGGGACTACGCCTCGTAGCGAAAGCCCCAAGAGGGGACAGAGGAGAAGGAGGTGAGGGACTCAACTGCATCTGGCTGTGAGGAATGTAATAATTTTTGGAAGGACTCTGGCAGGGGGGGTTGACCCTTTTGCCGACAGTTGTAAAGTTTGTTTAGTAACGGGGAGCCTCCCGTGAACTTAAAAACAATAGGAAAACAGAGTCCTGGAGAATAAATCTCGCCCCCTGCCCCGGTTGCCTGTGCATTTGGCTACCAGAAGGTAACAAATCCCCAGGAATGCGGGCGGTGGGGGGGGACGCGCCTGCGAGACGGAGCTGGAGGGTGGCCAACACAAGCAGCGGGTGATGCCATTCACAGCGCGACGAACTGCGCCGATAAACACCCGGGGAAAGCCTGGGAAATGCTGGGGCTCCCGCAGGAAAGATGTCCCATACGACTGCTCCGGCTGCTTCTGCAGGGAGCAATTCGGGAGCTCATCCCACCGAAAGCCCAAATACCTCTTCTACTGCTTCCAACTGCATCGAGTTTAGTAGAAAGTGGGCTTCTCCTCAAGGCATGGTGGAGAAGATCGGACCAAACAGGATGTGAATTTTACTTCTGAATTCATGAGTGTCCCTCGCCAATACACGAGGGAGCTCAGAGGGCATTAATTTTTGGTCGCTAGACGTAGCACACGAGACAGGAAAACTTCTGTCTTATCACCAGTCCCCTGAGCTGCCCAATCCTCCCCCAAGTTCATTTTTTTAAAGCTCCCAGGCTTTACTTTGACCCTGCTGTATCTACGCCATTATTTCACTGCTCAACAGAAGGCCACCTGGGCATTATATTGTGGGTGCAATCCACTGGGAAAAGGAAAATCAAAGAAACACAAGCTGTAAATGCCTAGTTATAAAAAATCACGAGTCATTCAAATGGGCAGCCGTAAAGCTAAAAGCTTTCAACGATGTACACGAACACATGCATACAGCCCTACAGACATATATATATGCGTCGAACTTGGAAAAACGTTAGAATGCGTTGGATCATCAGTGGGCACGTGCTTCAAATAATCTCTAACTATTTTATTATTATTATTTTGGTGAGTCATTAAGTTTGGATGCCCACTACAGTGCACCAGTGGAAAACATCTCTGCAATGCAAGAGTGGCAAGGATATTTTATTCTGCTCTCTTAAACCAGGCAGAAATAACACTGAAGTACTTAAATTCTGGAAATACTCATCATCCCCGTGCTATTAATATCGTCTCAATAGCTCATTCTATTTAAAGCGAGTTTCTTTCTTTGGGTTTTATTTTGTGGGTGGCAAATTCTCATTTCATTCGCAGGATAAAAAAGTATGAACCTACAATTGGAAAAATGGGATTGTATGGGGCCCAAGCCATCTGCCAGAGGCTTTGCCACCATCTTCAGTTGGAGGCAGCCCGGCCCTGAAGTCTTTACAGCTCTCACAAATTTGAATTTTATTATTTGCTTTGTTTTTAATGTCATATGACTCATTTTAAGGAATAATATAGCTGCTTCCACCGTAATAGTTACAGTTATGTCTCTGCGAGGCCAAAACTTGATCCCTTGGTTATGGAATTTTAGATACAAGCTGGGTACTCTACCTTTTAGCCCTACCACTTGCTTTTAACTAAGGCACACTCGAGCCATTGGCATCATTTATTACAGGACAACACATACATATGAGGGTTTCCTTTTTCTTTAAGCACAACTCCGATTTAATTCCACCAAATGGAAAATAGAACCCAAAGTGCTCTTCCTCTTTCGTCCAAGAAAAGTAAAACAAGCAATGCTGGTGATGCTGAAGAAATTGGATATCTTTTAGTGGTGCGTTGCCTTGGGTTTTTTTTACAAGTAAAACTCATCTGTCTTAACCAATTTAAATGAAGTAAAAAGGCAAAACAGAAAAGAGGGATGGAAAACTTTTTCCAGCTTCAACACAAACTGTGAGGAAGTCAAAGCTTAAAAAAAGAAAGTGATTTTTTCAGTAAAAATCTACAGAGAGCTCAGCACTATGACAAAGGAAGAAATTTGGGGTTTAACTCTTCTCCATGTAGGACAGATCATTCCTTCTCCTTTCACTCCAGCTTCCCCGGCCCATGGGATTATTCTCCTTTTGGCAGCAGCAAAGGAGTTTGGCTGTCAGTGTCCCCATCACTGACCAGTTTTGATGCACAAACAAGTTATTCCTCCCTTGACAAAAGACTTTGCGTGCTAACGGTTCCCCTTCATCAAAGGACGAACATTAGACTAGGACCGAACCCAATTTCTAATCCCTGATGGATTTAGAGGGCCAAACTACTGCCAAGGGTGATCTCCTGTCAAGTCTACCCCCCAGCATCTGGCAGCATTTCCGACAAGACATTGGTTTAAAATCATGTATCTTGTATAGAGTAGGGAAAATGTGCTCCCTTCTCCATGATACTGATATTTCACAGCATCATTTGAACAGAACGTCTGTCCCCGACACCCACTCTCTCACCAGGTGTGGTGGTAATTTATTTCCTGCACATCGCTCAGATTTGAGAGAGAAAAGTGTCCTTTTTCCAGTTTTGCTTTGCTTTGATAAAGTTTCTTGATAGTGTTTGAGAATGGCTGGCATTACTGTTTCCTTATGTTTTCATAACCTTTCTTGAATTTCTTTCTGATTGTGGCACAAATCTTGACTAAAATAAAGGGATTCACACCAGTATAAAACTGATGTAAGGGGAGAATTGTGTCTGCTGAATTTAAAGTGAAAGTCAGGCTCGCTCACTTGACAGTTAAGACAATTGTACCTCTACCAAACTCTGTGGTTTTCACACCTTTGTATTTAATGTTTGAATGTTTCCTTCTCTGCTTTCACAAAAACAGCGAGACGAAAAACTGGTCAAAGGCCTCCTCCTGGAAGGAGCAGCTCCCACAGCCCTGCCCGCAGGGACCGGTACCCAGCTCCTGATGCCTGATGGGAGTATCCTGAGCGCAAGGAGCCGGGCTGTAATTAAAACCTGCCCTTCGTCTTTTATTGCGTGTGTGTGTTAAGTGGCCTCATTTAAAGTAAGGTAACATCATTTCCACTAGCTGTGGTTTCTAAAAGTACCGTTGCTTCTCCCGAACTTAAGCAAAACTCCTTCTGATGGAGATGCGGTCCGTGCACACGATGGTACGTCCCTTTCGTGGCTCTAATTTTGTTCGGAGGCAGCGCCATTTATTGCTGCTTCAGTACACTGAAAAGCAGGTTTACGTGTGTGTGCAAACAAACACACCGAGCACCCTCACACATGCTAAAAATGACATTTTCGTGTCTGCTGACAAGGAAAAAGAAGGATTAATTATGCACAAATGTAACAACTTTCTCTAACTCTGCCTGGAGATGTAAAAGAGAAGTGGCCCTGTAATCACGTCTCTTCTGAGAATACTGCCATATGGTTTTAACAGAGGTTTATTTCCTGCAGCAAGAGAGGACTGCAGATTCTCAATCCAACTAAAATAATTATGCAGACAATTTCACTCCATTACTTTCAGTGGAACCCAAGCTGTGTGGTCCTCACATGCTTGCTGACACCTTTAAAGAGACATTAAACCATTTTTACATCAAATTCCCTTAATGGGTGGGATGTAGGATGAATTTCCTGGAAGATTAGCACCTGTCGCATTGCATAAGGCTTGCCTCTGACTGCTGCATTAATTCCCTTCGCTCGGTAGACAGCAAAACTGCGATTGAAGCCTCTAGAATACGGAGCAGCGAAGCATCAGCCGTATCTTTACAGAAGAAAACTTCTCCCCTTGCTGAGGTTTCCTACGCAATTATTTCACCTCCCACATTTGACCCTGAAATAGCACAGGACTTAAGTACAAACGGGCGCCCCACATAAAGTACAAGGAAATTTAAGTATAGCCTTAAATTTCAGCGTTGGGTTGCGCCACGTGCACATTGCGGAGACTTTGCTGAGAAATTTTTGGGGAGCTGCCGATCTTTCCCCTCAACTAGATAGATCGCAGTATAAAACTTCCAATCTTTCAATCAACAAGGGGTAAAAATCCAGGCAAAAATGAAACTGCTTTGACTCGAAATAATAAGACGTGTATTAAAACATCACCTATCCAACTTTGAATGTAAACTACAGGAATCCTGTAAAAACAGGGATGTTAACCAAGACACACAGTGATTAAAGGATATTTTAAAGGGAGAAGGGAGACCACCCTTAAAGCATGGAAATATCTCTTTTGGACTCAAATGCAATCTGGCTTTTTTTTTTTTTTTTTTTTGTAACCGTGTCTGATTTTAGTTACAGTAGCTGGTTTATGGAATTAGCAAACATACTACATTTCTGACTAGGAAATCCAATTAAATCAGAAGAAAGCACACACAGACTTTCAGTGTGCCAATCTGCCTATGGTGTTAGAAAGACCTAATTCCCAGTAGCAAAGGGGTGAGGGAAGGGGAAGAAGGTTTGCTACAGGATCAGAGGATTTTTCACAGTGTAAAACACTTATTTCTTCTGATCAAACAGGTAAATTTAAAGAAAAAAGTGACCGGGACTGTGAGATCAGATCAGAAATCAGGTATATACCAGCAGCAAACCACAGGGCACAACCGAACGGTGGACGGGGTTCTTTTCTTGATGGTTTGCAAATCTTGGCACCGCTTGAGGCTACTGAACGAGCACCTTCCTCCGCCAGGCATGGGAGCTCTGCAACGGTTAATGGCACGCTCTGCATGTGTGTGGCCCGAGCGGCGAGGAAACCGAGCAGGAAACGTGTTTCTAATCTTTTTCTAGTGGCAATTTCAACATTATGCTACAGATAAATTATGGTAATGTAAATAGTAAAATCCATTTTTCAGTTCTTTGGCTCTGCATCTGCCACCACCGTGGGTTTCCACAGGCGGGACGGGCACAGGATGCTCTGCGACGGGGTGAAGGTTTTGTGCTCCACTCCTGATGGTTCCATATGCGCAGCAGTCTCCTCTCTGCTTTCCCTCCCACATTTTATCCCTTTGTGTTGTAAGATCTGGGCAATTGTCTCCCATTTCAAGTCTAGGGAGCATGGTACCAAAAAATCACCCTCCTGGCTGTGGCGTCGATACGTCTTACTACAAAGCAATTGAACCTCTGATAAAATTGTAAAAGTGTATTGACTATTATCAAAGCTGCCCTTACTACGAGAACCAAATAAGGTTGGTTTGTTAAGTCAACAGTACTTTCTCAGTCCCATGCCTGAGCAAAATGCTCTGACTGAGCCTTTCAACACAGTGAAGAAATACTGAAGACGTTAGCAATGGGATGGTCTTTTTGTGACACTCTAAAAAAAGCGACAAACATATTTTTGTCCAAGCTGGATTTAACAATGCTCTCTCTCTTTCCCCCCAAACCTTTTGTTTTCAAAACAAAATCTAAATTTCAGGCCAAGGTTTCCTGTGGTGATCGTTGTGGTTAAACAATCTTTGTGAGTTTTGCATGCTTGATAAAGTCTCTCAGCAGAAGAATTGCTTGTCAACTGAGGTGTGGCAAATGGAGATAGAGGTTAAACCCAGCAGAAATGGCCAGATCCAATCCTCCTCCGCGTTCATGGCAAAACTCCACTTACTTCAATAAAAGTAAGATTTGGGCCGATAAAGCCATTCCAGTCAGCGTTTGGTTTTGTGGGGAGAGGGACGACAGCTTTTCTTGAGTTATTCACCGAAACAGGAGGAAAATGCTCAAAAGGGTAAGAGTGCTGGGGTTTGGCCAGCTGCACCTACTCTTCACGCTACATGCCACAAACGTCTAAAGTGGATCTTGGGGAAATTACCCATAGTGGTTTTGAGGTTTTAAAGAAGGACCAAAAAAAAAAGAAAAAAAAGACAGGAAAACTGCACTCAAACACTGATTCACTCTATAAAATGACTTAACTTTCTGACAGTTGAACTGAAAGTTCAAAGAGGTAACCTGGTTTATCAAGATGGAATCCTGCTTTGAAATCATTTAGCCAAAATGTCACCTCCTTCCTCGACTAGATTTTGGCTCTCCAAAAGTATTACCCATTAATTTTGGAGTATTACGAGTCATGTATTTAACACACTTTCTCCCCAATTTGACATGGACAAGTGAGACCAAACCTACACAGAGACCTGCTCAATAGGCAGGACCATGACTATCTAAAGGAATTCAATCTTAGTTTAGCAATAAAACCAAGCACCAGGGATGTACCTGCAAGAATTGCTGTCCTCACCAACGAATAACATCAGGTAATTTGGGGACTACGCACAAAAGTTAGGAACACAGCAGCCATCCAAAAATGTGCTAATCACATGAAACGGCAGCGAAAACTCCTACTATTATGGTTATAATGGCTGGCATTCATGGGCCAACATTAATGTACAATGAGATCTCTGACCACAAATGATAACAACCTGAGTTTTATGCTGCACCCTGAAGGCAAAACTTTGGGAAACGCCAATGTTCCCTGGGTCTTTTCAGAAATGGCACAGACTGTTGGTTCCTTATCTTGATGGGGATTTCCACTCATCTTAATTCTTTAAAATGGAACCTCTAAAGGTTTTTTCCCCATACCTGAAGATACTGGATGCCTGTTTACCTGACTGCTATATGCAGGCTTCGATTCACGTGTCCATGTCAGACTGGCGAGAAATTGTGTTAAATACGTGATTCATAATACTCCAAAATTAATGGGAAATACTTCTGGAGAGACAAAATCCTTTCAAGGAGGGGAGGAGGGAGCCCTGTGCTGAGGTCTACAGGAAACTGCCAGCACTGGAAAAAACTATTTCAAAGGACATCTCATCCATTAATCTCATAATTATGGGTGTGTTAGACATCATTCCCTTCCCACCAGCACTGCTCAGTTCATTAGCAGGTTCTAGAGCACTCTAGGTTATGCTGTCTCCCATGCCTCAGAAATTACTGTACTTAAATCAATGTTATTAATATGATAATTCAAAGCATGCTGGCTGCTTAGCTTTTAATGGGGCAACTAAGAGGGAAACAATTTATCAGACAGCAGATCAAATAAATAGTATTCATATATTTCTTTCCCTGTCTTTTCCAATGTTTGACTCCTTACAAATCCAATCCTTTTTTTTGTCCTCCCTTTTTTTTATTTTCTGGTAGCTTCCTCCAGAAAACAAACCAACAGGGACTGGCAAACATTTCCTCTCTGCTGTCTCGCACTCATCTTTTCCCTCCTTCTCTTACTATTTGCTGTACATGTAATTTGGGATGGTTCTCCCTCCTCTCGTTCACTGATCTTTCATGGCTCTAGCTATAACAGCACTAGATATTTAAGTCTACTGTCTCAAAAATTACATTTTTACTACTCATCTGCTCTAGTTAGCTGTGAACTGCAAGCCTTTAGAGATGTTGGACAAGTTAGTTATTTCTTGGCTGTACCAGGTACTCTTTACTCTATGGTTGCACCCTGGCCAACATCTGTGGAGCAGCAGAAGCATGGGCTACTTGTGCCATCAGAGCTACGAATAACACAGTAGCAACAGGAGAGAATTCACCATTTCCACAGTTTTTTCTTCTA
The DNA here is from genome assembly GCA_013400195.1 of Aramus guarauna. Lineage (NCBI taxonomy): Eukaryota > Metazoa > Chordata > Aves > Gruiformes > Aramidae > Aramus > Aramus guarauna. The sequence goes on along the minus strand of VXBL01004883.1, from coordinate 639,404 downwards.
CCTGAGCTTTTCCACACCATGTTTCAATGAACAGGAGGACGTGCTGGATGGTAACACGCAGCAGAACACACCTGGGATCCCAAATTGCTCCCATGTGTTCACTGTTGCTTATGAAAGACAAGATTAGCAAATACGAGAGGCTCCATTTCAGAAATATTTATACAGGCAGAGTGGAGAAGTGACAGAAAAGTAAGTTACTAATTAAAAAGGACAACAAAAAAGGTCATTGCAATACTCTGAACCAAAGTGAAATGAGATTTCACAAAAAGTGACCGCTTCGGTACTTTGCATTTAGAAATGCATCGAGCCAAACTTTTCACAAACAACTTGACAATTTATTACTGTCTGTCATACAGAAATGAATTGGCCAAAAAATCGTAAAAAAAAAAAAGTTATTCTCATTAACGTCAGGCTGCAGAATTCCAGATTAAAACAGCCTGGAGGCTTTCTCCCCTCTAATAGAGCTCAATTATTTTTTCTCCCTTAGGGGAGAAATGACCAACCAGGTTTTGCAGCACCAAGGTTACTAGCCAGGTTTATGGCTAGTACACTGTCAGCACTTCCAGAAGATGCTCCTGTTTTCTGGGGTTTCTGACACTGTTGTAGAGCATTGTTTATTTATTTATTTATTTGCCTAACAAACTCTATAAATGTTTAAGTAACTCTTTTAAAAATAAATCTTGCTTAGGCACTCAGCTAATGGGAACTGACTTTTGTGGAGCTCACTTTCCATTCCCAAAGCAGAAGCCGATCTCAGCGAGATGTTTGATTGAAACCTGGTCACTGTCTACCTCGCAGCCCCTGCTATTCATCACGCAGCTTGGACGTGCCGTCAGCATGGGGGGTAACCGATCCCGACACAATCAGGGCTGCATTCACGCGGCCTCTCCAGGTTACAGCTGTGCTGAGGTTATCGCGCCTGGCCTTTCTTCACTGTAAATTACTCATCTTCCACCGCAGCTACGGCCGATTTGGAGCAGGACTCTGCTAAGCCAACTCATTTTGACTGATGCTGATTTGAGGAGCACTGGGGAATGGTGTCCTCCCCAGACAGCATAGCTGTGGCTGGAAGAGGACATTCAAGGAGCTCTCAGGTCCCACAGTCCCCGGGATTACCTCTTGCTAGAGGATGTGCAACGCAAAGCGATGTTCCCTCTTCTGGCATGGATTTATTGTCACGCCAATCTCCAGTGCTCACAAGTTTCCCAGTTTCCCTGGAGAGCTGCAGGGAGGCACTTATGGCAGGTGCCTCCACCCTGGCATCTTCTGCCTTTCCTATTGTATTTGCAGTAGGTTCTGTATCAGCTTCCCCCACTGGATGTGGCCATGAGAAATGCTGAATGCAAAGTCCACTTGAGCTCAGGAAGGAGCTGACCTACGTTCTTCTCTTTTCCTCCCTTACAAAAATCTGGTCTTAACCTACATGAAAAAGATGGGAGCTTCCCCATGGACATGCATGTTTATGAACATCCGTGGACTGCCCGTATTTACATATAACAAGAATTAAATGCTGTTAGGGACACAAGAAGGTAGTACACGGACAAGACACCACTTGCTAGACCATTGCAGACACAGAGTAGAGGAACAACCCAGAGGATTGCGAGTCAAGGAACTGGAAATCCTGCCTGTTCAAAGCAGCTACCAAAGTGAAAAAATCAAACTCACCACTTTCTCAAATCCCTTGTCTAAGGTGGGTCGTAACATGTTAAGGAAGAGCAGACTAAGGATATGCTGTCAAAAATCCAGAGACACAAGTTTAGATAACTGACCCTGAGTTGAAACGACTAAAAGAGTTATCATTCACACCGAGAGTCAAAAGCAACGCTCAGCTGCGACTTGCTGATAGTCTGCTCACACTCACAGCGCAGCCTCGCTCTCTCGCACGGAGCTCACGATCGTGCTCGTTGCCTATGTCCTGGAGAAGTGTTGCAACTTCACCCTACTCAGCAAGCAAAAGATGCCACAGGGGGATTTCAAAAGCAAATTTCTTAAATCAGCTCTTGGTTGCTATATACTAAATGGTATAGACTGTGGGAATTACAGAGTTCAAGGTAAACAAATGGAAGGTATTCTTCCTTGCATATATCCTTGCATATGGAAAAATAAAGATTGGTTAAATTTAGGGCCTAAAATACCTGTCAAAGTGTCTCTGAAGAAGTGTCTCACCAACCCGGCTGAGAAATAAAATCATTTTGGTTTTGAATGTGTCCCTCAAAACAAGACTAACACGGTTTCCACTGCTGTTGTTTAGTGAGCAATAGTGCTTGTGGGGCTGAGAAAGGAGAACTGGCAAACAATTTTTATGCAAGCTAAGAAACCCAGCTATGTTAAGGGATTCAATGACTAATTTTTAAAAGAGAATGTAAATGCTTATCTAAAAATTGGCTTGACTATTGCCAGTACGGGACCATACAGACACACAGCCAGTTCCCGGGGTGGAACGGGTTACCGTGTCCCGGACCCGGATGGTAACCATCTGCGTGTGTGCTCTCTGCCTGTGGCAAGTGTGCAGCGATTCTACTTATCTTAAGCCTCTTTTATTGAGGGCTAAGCTAAATCAAATCAACTTACATTTATGGGGGGCCAAGAACACCTACCGGGCAGCTGCTGTGGCTCAGCTGACATGTGGAAACACAGACATCCCCTGTAACTCGATCATGTGTCTAAGCCCTGAAATTTTCTCGGTATGGACTCAACTGGAGGCTGAAATTAAGTACAATTTCAGATCTACCTTCTTTCAGACTGAAGTGGTGCACAGGTCTAGTGTTAACACTCCACAGTAGGGCAAATTCCATGCATACATACCAACGTTATAATGATTCTGTAAGTTAAATATAAACAGTTTTGTTTGTGTTGAAATATTTGAATATCTGTCTACAGTGCTGGAAGCCCAAATAATAGAAGTACACTATGGCACAAGGATCAAATGATAATAATTTTGGAATGGAAAACAAGAACTTGTGATAGGCTGTTTCATAAGCATGCAGCACTATTATGTATATATATATGCATATGTAGGCATATAGCGTAATAAAAGAAAATGCAAAAAACTCAATAAACGCTAATAAGAAAAATTTAAATGTTAAAAGTCTGTCTCACTGAATAATTGAGACTGTGGTTGGAAACACAGCAACAGACATTTATACTCAAGTCTTCAACATTTCAACTCTCTCTGCAATGTAAAAACAACGAAAAACAATGACGGTTTCATGAAAAGGCCAAAATCACAATGCAGAGACTGCTCCTCCCCATCAAACAGGGTATTCATTATTATTTTAAATGTGCGGAGTCTAAAAAGCTATACAAATATTTGAGCGTGGTGTGTATCCTTTTAATTCTGTACATACTCATCTTGTTGTTCCATCAAGCACTTGGCATCAGAAGTTTTCTTTATGTGCAGGTGTGAAAGGTGTGTGTACAAATCAAGGAACTATCTCGCTAGCTATTCAGTCTGGAGGAGCACATGAAAGAACCTGATTATAACAACCCAAGGGATTCATTTTAACTCTGAACTAGGATTCCCGGGCTCCAGAGCTGCTCCTGTCCTCTCTGCGCACCCGAGATTCACACTGACTGACACTATCAGCAATTGTTGTCTAAAAATGTCAAATGTCTTTAATGAGATCCAGTTTTCAAACGAGCTGCACATCCTAAAGGGTGCAAGCAATCTGTTTGGATTTCTGTGTTTTTTCAGTTCAGATAGGGAAATCACCTTGCCCCCACAAAGTGAGATTTGCCAAGGCCCATGGCCCCCCCTGCAGCTCCAGATGTCTGTGACTTCAGTCATATATTCTGGCCAGTAGTCTCAAGGCTGGGGTTAAACAAGCAGTTTGTTCCTCTATTACATAAGCACTGAAAGACAATACTACATTCAAGCTCATAAAAATATTTTAATTGGTGATGATTTCCAGACAACTATGTCAAAATTAACTCAGAGTTGATGCCCACTTGCTTAAATTTCATTCATCTGGGTTCAAATTATTTGCTTAAAAGAAGAAACATTTCCTTTTATACACACTTTGGTTTCAACCTCCAAAACCATTGCTAGAAATTAGTCCTAACCACCCAGTCGGCTGCCTCAGAAACCAAGCTCAAATCCATCACTTTAATGACATCAATAACAAATACACAACTTTAAACCCTATTGTGAACAGTGGCATACCGAGGAGCATGTGTAGCTGTCATCTCATTTGTCACTAGAAAAACACCAATGAAACCAAAAGAGCCTAACCATGACAAATTATTCAAGAGTTTAACCTGAGACATTAATGAGCGCTAAATAGCTTGTTTTCATGCTTGCTTAAGGAGATTTGTTTAAAATCCCACCAACCTCCCCTGAATGTCACTTGGTGAAGCCGTTCATTCTTGTCAAGCTGGTTTTCCTATTCCAGCTAAAACAGCAGGTTGAAAAATGTTTGGTTAAGGATGCCTTCCCCACCTCCCAAGACATACACGTGGATGGAGGTGACTGCGCTGGCTGTAAAGCTTCCTCCCCTCGGCTGCATAGAAGTGGCCGATTCACTCCCCAAAGGCAGAAACGTATGGCTGATAAAGCATATGCATGGTGATCACTCAACAGGCAGCGGTATAAAAGAAAAGAAGGAAAAAGGAAGAAAAAAAGGAAAGAGTATCTATCCATCCAGGAGTTTCATCTCTTCAGATTTTCTATTTTGTCTGGATTTTGTCTCTCTGAGCTGTACTAGAGTAAAGCTCCTCCTAAGCAGGGACTAGAAGAGCCTGGTGCTTGCCATTGTCTGAAAGCAGGACCAGTTATCTAACTCTCAGTAAGGGCTGATTTAATGAGAAGCTCACTCCTGCAAGCCACCTTTACCTCCTGCAATGCCTTCAAGAAGTTAAAGGAATTGGGATCTGGAGCCTGAGACAACTACTTTGTTATGACACAGCAACAGGGAGCAGCAACGTATGGTGGGAGCCAAAAGCTAACGGGATGGGAAAAAAAAGCTCATTTCTTCCCATCTTGAGGATGGACAAATATGAAAATAAAAAACAGATATAAAGATGTTCCCATTTATCAAGGGAAACTAAAGCTTTCTGACTCATATTGTGATATACCTTGGATGGGAATATGCCTTAAAAACACACCTCGAGCAAACACCTTGATCTTTACCGTCTTCCCATATTCATGTCATTCCTGGGGTACGCTAGTGCCACTATTCATACTTCACACGAGGGGAACTGAGGCTGAGAGAAAGAGGTCCCCGATTCCCTCTGAGATCCGTGAGTTTGGGCAGCTGCTTAGAGGCATTTTCAAATGCACGAACATCATAAAGACGTCAGAGGCAGATGACAAGCCAGGAGGACCCACGTTCAAATGCATCAGCCACTGAACCATCCTCCTACATCCCTGCCTCCTACATCCCTGCCTTACTCACGGGGCCACAGAGAGCTTGTCTTCAAAACTTCCTGACATGAGAATTAAAGAAAGAAAAAAAAAATGGCATAGGGTAGGAGTGTTTTGTTCTCTTTGAAAAGAAACATTTCTTCTAACAGACAGCCTTTATGCTGATGTTCCAGATATGCTAACATTGCTTTTTGCTTTATACAGTCTAAACAGTCATTCAAACAAGACATGAGCAGGCTTCCAAAACAGGAGCAGCCTCAAATGCACTCCAAAAAACTGCATTGTGCTCCAATGTAAAACTATTTCTTCAGTCCATATGGGAGATCTCAAGCATTTGCTGAGTCTGGCTTTACTTTTAATGGAATTCATGTTGGAAAAACCATTTTATTTTGACCAGATTGGTTTTCATGCCAAACTTTTTTTTTTTTCTTTTAAATTTTGGGCCAAATTTCCCTTGATAGTATCCTCTTTGAAGAGGTGACCAAGCAGACGCAATTGTTCCACGTTGCATATGAGCCCTAAAATCTAATCTCTCCCCAAACTCGTGTCCTTATAAAAACGTGAAGCCCTCTCATAACTTTTAAGTTGTTCTGCATACTGAACATAAATTCAGCGAGGGGTTTTTTTTTTGAATTTTTTTTAATAACTCGTAAAGTTGGGAAGTTTTTAGCGTGGATTCTGGAACCGAAACTCAGGGCACACTGAACTAATTTAAAAATGTAAATGTAAAAAGATATGACCCATAAGTGACAAATTAAAGAGGGAACGTAAACGGTTTTCAGAGCGCGCTGCCCTCCACCGCCGACTGCTTACACAGCGCGGCTACTTCGGGGTCGGCATTTTCTGGCAGCGCGAGACAATAAAAAAGGCATAAACTCGCCGCGCGTGGTAAAGCTACTGTGTCTGACATAACACTAACGCGGAGGCCCAGAGAGGTGACTGAACCCTGGCTCCCAGCTGCATCAATCCCTATTTTAATCACCCTCCTGACGACACTTCTCTTTCAGCTCTCAAGCTGCTTGGCTCCCAAGGATGGGAACACCGGGAGAGTAAAAGACGTGGGGAAAAGCTTAAATAAAGTTGGAGTAGCGAGGGGAATAAAATTGCCTGTGAAGGTGCCTTTTGCCCAGCACTCAAATCTATCTCCAAAACAAGATTGTTTTAAGTTAAAATAAAAAACCCATGCGGCAGACCGCTCATCCCTGAGCCCCGATCCAGCGAACGGCAAACAGCTCGACAAGGAGCGCGCTCCCTGCCGCGCCATTTCTTCAGGCAGCTCCAAATGAGAGAGCGCGTTGAGGGGGGGAAAGATGTCTGCGCAGGAGCCGATCTCGAGAATAACTTGAAACACAGCTCCTCCAATTTACAAACCTGTTAAAACAACTCTCCTCCCTGGTTTTAAACGGGCCCAACATCTCCAGGAGCCCTGAGTCACGTAAAGAAAGAGAAGGTAACAACGAGCAAGCATTTTTTCACCGACATCAGAGTATCCAAAACTCCACAGGCCGTGCCCCTGGATGTCCCTATCACCCAGGTATGCCCAGCTTATTTTTGCAGAAAGACTGTTTATTTGCCCCTTCCCAGGAGGCCCTCGGGAGCCCGGAGTGTCTTTCTCCACATTCACTGACTCCAGCTGCACCTCGGCAACGAGTCTGGGCCTGGATTTTGCCCACCCTGAGGTCTGGATGGGGCCTGGAGACAGGTTGTGGCTGGTGTTACCTCAGCTAAGGGGACACAAACAGCAGTGCACGGCCACACTGGGAGCTACTGGGGGCTGAGTTTGGGGTGCGTGTGGGTTCAATCCTAGTTTCCTGGGGTTGTTGTTCTTAAACACAAGGGGGTTTTGCCTAAAAATACTCCTTTTCAGAAGCACCGCTGCCCACACTGGCTCCCTCAGCACGGCAAAGGGGTGCCGGAGGAGCAGGAGCGCCCGCAGCGAGGAGACCCAGCTCCACACCCCGGGCGCGTTGGAGGAGCCACGGTCTGCAGCCCAAACCTCTCTCGGCTCACTCTCCCTGTGTGTTGCAGTCTGCAACGTCTGGGCAGACTGCACCAGTTCAGTTGAAGCGTACGCACACCAAATTACCCCTCTGAAGAGGCTAGGGGTGGGGAAGGAGAGTCCTGCCAAACACCAGCGCCTGGAGGCACGCTGCCTTCTAACCTGCAACGCCTCCGGAGGCCCTGCAGCCTGAGCTACCCCTTGTTTCATCTTTTACAAAAGCTGTTGCCTTCTCCAACGTGTCCCCGGCACACGGGCAGGAGTCACATCGTGCTCCCCGTGCTGCTGTGGAGACAGCACCTCGCTCTTCGGCTGCTGGTCACCAGCCAAAGACCTGACCTGCTGAAGTCAAGGCCAGAGCTGCTGCAGCCCACGGGGAGACCCCGCCAACTGCCGAGTTAATTTTCAATGCAGGATTTCCACTGAAGCGAATGGATTATTTTTCGGTGCAAATTAATACCACGATAGATTAAATAACTTAGAGGCGAGGCTGGCAGGACTGACTATCATTAAAGTTGCCCAATGTTTCCCATTGTAAGAGCTGATTTTCAGATGCCTGCAGCTTTACTGAACTTTGACTGTTTGCATTCCATTTTTTTCTTACATGAGTAAGGAACACATTTCTTCAATTTCAACCAAAATGGCTCAGACATTCCTGGAAATGAGTTAACTCAGGGAAAACGGAGTGCCTCGAAAAACATTTTTGGCAATTTTTTCTTGAAGGAGATCTTTTGTCACTGTATTTTGGAGTGCAGATCTGAAACTTGGCTCAGCAGGCTGGCTTTTTTTTTTTTTTTTTTTTTCAGAATCTCCATGGTAATCCATCCTGATTCGGTAAAATTATAAAACTTTGAAAAATAAAATTTCATTGAAAAGAAATTCCTTAGATTTTATCAGCTAAAAGCTTTTATTACAGCTTGGCAAAGGTAGCTGATTGCTGGCACACAGATTTTATGTTCCTGCCACATGATTTTTTGTTGTGACAATAGCTAAGTTGCTTAAAACAAAGTGTGCACAGATCACAGTCACTGTGTGTTCATATTTTTCCCAGTGGCTGGTATGAGACCTTCAAATTTATTCTTCAGAAGCACTGGCCATTCACTACTAACTCAATCTGGGAGCAGCATTTTGAACATATAAAGCACTATATATTGTTAGATCTCTAAAAAAATAAGAATAAAAGTGGGTGTGCTCCATCTCACAGGACATTGCTGTCCCATGGATAACCAAGCACATGTTGTTACAGTGAAGGGTTGTTTTGTCACGCACTCACGACAGGTGTGAATTAAAGCTGCACTGATAACCGTAATCTTGGCATGTCCCAATTCTGAGTGCTCAGACATGGACTTTTCCTACCGTAATTTTTGTCTGTAGCATATGCATGAAGTAAGACTTAGAACCAGAGGTATCTGCCCTTTAATAAAAAAAGATCTATTTCTTTTATGTTATTATTATCTGATGGTTAAGTATCCCCTTGTTCATACCTTAAATCTACTGTTTTTTCCCATTTACACCAAGTCACCAGAGAAAAAAAGTTCTCATTTTAATTTTTAATGTTGCATGGCACGTATTGTTAGTGAGGTCTTTACTTTGCATCCCACACAGAAGTAAACATGTTTCCCTGAGAGCTTCCTTCATCCTTGAGCTGGGTCTAAAGAACAGTCACTATTATGTGGATTTTGTGAGCACCAAGTCTTTGCTACTCTCTCCTACACGTCAGTAATAAAGACTATCTCTGCAAGCCAGCTGCTAACAGGTTTCTCTTTTGCTGCCATCTTTCAGAAATAGCAAAGATAAAGAAGAGTGAAACTAATAACAGAGATTGGTAAGTCTGTATGCATGCAAAGCACAAACCCTGCCTAAATACCGAGTTGAGTATCCTTCATGTGCTGTAATTCTGCTGTCCTACTTCTCAGGGATGTTTATGACTGTGTGTCATACCGCAGGCCATGAAAACTGCTGCGTGAGACCTCTTCACGGCTCTAACAGGCACACCCTGGGCTTGCTCTTCCAAAGCAAAAGATAAAGGCTGATTAAACTGTCTGACTTTGCCATGAAGTTGATGAGGATCACATATAAAAGCCGGACTACTGCTGAGCCGTAGGAGCCACAGCCTTTGGGAAAGGAACAGTAACAAGCACATCAGCATGAGGAAAGTCAGTTTAATCCAGGATGGACATTTCTGCACTGTGTGCCTGAGAGTTTCAACCAAGCAGACATTGAAGAGGAAAAAGTAAAAGATGACACGCTGCCTATTCATGCCTAACAAGAGGGGTTCACCAACATCCGAAGTTGTGACAAACTTCAGAGAGCAGCCATTCAATGTGGCTTTTGAAAAACCAGGCGCTAAAGCCCCTGTTTAGAAGGTTTAAAGAAGGATAAAAAGGAGTATAAAGAAGCATTTCCAAGTCGTGTGCTGCTGCAGTTGCCAGCAAGCCAGGTAGCTTGTTTAAAGCCGATGCAGGTGTCTGCACGGCCCTGAGCGTGAGGCCCACGGTCTACGCTGCTCCATGTTCTCTCTGCAGTCCGAGTTCACCGCCACTCCTCTCCAGAGATGACACACCGACACTTGTAGATACTTAGGGTGGAATAAACCAGCTTCTAACACATACAGCTCCCTGTCTTGACCGCAACAGGCCAGAGATGACTTGCTGAGACACCATATCTAGCTTTTAGGCAACTACAGTGAAAAAGAGTCAATCTACTCTGCGTCTCTGAAAATTTTACCCATATGTCCCTTTACAAAAAAGATTTTCATTTTGGCTGCTTAGTTGATGTATTAAAACACTGAATAATTTACATTCACAGCTCAATCGCTGAGCCCTCTTCTGTAGTCAACACTTCTGTCTACAGAGGTGGTAATTTTATTATAGCACTAGTTTTACAAACAATTGTTCAAAGACATCAAAAAAGACCAAAAGTAGGAACCCAGATCATCAAAGCCAAAGAGCAGGAAAGCAGAAAGTATGTTCAACAAATCTAGAGGTTATGGTGATAAGAGACCCAAGGAATGAAAAATTAAATTATTCTTAATTTAATTAGTATCCTAGAAACCTGGAACCAACTCTATTGAACTTCATAGGTCTAGAATGCTTGATAAATTCACTAGATAAATCATATTAATTTAGGTATATTGTTGTCTAAGAATCTGAATTTGGGTCCTTGGTTACGTATATACACATAAGAAAAAAAAAAACAGTATTCCATATGTAATACCCTCCGTACTCTTAACCAGTCATTTGTACCACACACTGAGAGAGTATTGTATTTCCAGGCCTCTATTCTTTTCCAGCTTCTATACTGAGAAACACAGGTCTGACTTTTCAAAATACAACAAGTAATAGTGAGCACCATTCCTTTTTGATGGGTAATCTTGGGATTTCTGATCCCTTTTAATATAATCAGTGAAAATTTGGTTTCTTTTGCAAATCTAATCTAGGATTTACCAGATGTAAACAAACACAAACCTGGTACTACATCAGTGCCTGCAAGTGCCTACTCCTTTCCAAGAAGTTGCTGCACCAGTGTGAAACTGCTGTATATAATTGTCTACCTGTCTCACAACATGTGAAGTGATATTCTGGAACATGAGCTAGATTCCTGTTTCTAGCAAATTAAACTACAAATGAAAGAGCTGAACTCACAGATTCACAGAACAGCAGGGGTTGGAAGGGACCTCTGGAGATCATCCAGTCCAACCCCCCTGCTAAAGCAGGATCACCTAGAGCAGGTTGCACAGGATCACGTCCAGGCGCGTTTTGAATATCTCCAGAGAAGGAGACTCCACAACCTCTCTGGGCAGCCTGTCCCAGTGCTTGGTCACCCTCAGAGTCAAAAAGTTTTTCCTCATATTGAGAAGGAACTTCCTGTGTTCCAGTTTGTGCCTGTTGGCCCTTGTCCTGTCACTGGGCACCACTGAAAACAGTCTGGCCTCATCCTCTAGACATTCACCCTTTAGATACTGATAAGCATTGATGAGATCCCCTCTCAGTCTTCTCTTCTCCAGGCTAAACAGACCCAGCTCTCTCAGCCTTTCCTCATACCAGAGATGCCCCAGTCCCCTCATCATCCTCGTAGCCCTCCGCTCGACTCTCTCTGGTAGTTCCCTGTCTGTCTTGAACTGGGGAGCCCAGAAGTGGACACAGAACTCCAGATGTGGCCTCACTGGGGCAGAGTAGAGGCCAGAGACCTGCTGGCCACTCTCTTCTCAATGCACCTGAGGACACCATTGGCCTTCTTGGCCACAAGTGCACGCTGCTGGCTCATGGAGAGTTTGTTGTCCACAAGGACTCCCAGGTCCTTCTCTGCAGGGCTGCTTCCCAGCAGGTCAACCCCTAACCTGTACTGATGCCTGAGGTTGTTCATCCATTTCTTCCACAGTGCACTTCTGTGGTGCTTGTGGAGATGATGATTTTCCTGTTGAGCTCTAAGAGCAATGAAACAAAACACCACCAAGTGCCTCTGACTGCACCTGACATTTAAGACTATGTCTACTACTGCAGGAATGCAAGAACAAGAAAGTGTATGAAGATTTAAGGAAGCAGACAACTAATTGGTGTTACTCACATGGATTACAGACAGGCAGGAAGCAGATTCTACACTTGTAAGCACCCTGATTAATACCTGTTTGGCATCCTGAATTTAAATTAGCAGGGCTACTAAAGAAGCAGGGTATTATGAAGTAGGAGTAAAGTTCACAAAATGCAAGTACGGGAGTTTGAAGAGCAGTGGAAGCAACAAACATTTATGCTGGCAATAAACAGGTAAAAAGGTTTGCCTTCCCACGCTGTGGGAAAGATTACATCTCAGAACCAAAGGAGAACAGGCAGCATGTTAAGTTTGGATAAGGAAGTAACAATTAATATGTTCTGATGTGAGGCAGGAACATTGGAAACATGGAGTATTTCCCAGTGTTAGACGAATCTTTAAATGTGTTCCCCAACATTCTTCACCTTCAGATAGCACCTATAAAGTGCATTATCACCTTTATACTGTTTTTTATGCAGCTGGAATATTTTAGGTAGTGTGAGAATCTTATTGAATACTATGCCTACAGCTAAACAACCTGAGTTTTAATCTCAGCAGTTCACACAAGCCGAGTAGGACCTGAGTAGTACTCAACTACTGAAATCCTGCAAGAGGTGATAATGATGCCTTAGTAGATAGCATCATTTTTAAGGCATGCCTGTATTGCACTCATTATGGCAGCTTGTACAGACACTTCAAAGTCAGCTTTAAACAATTCCTTACATTGTCAGAAATGTGGCATGGACTGTTCATAGAAGACAGAGCATCCACACAAGAAGCTGGGCAAACAGTTGGTTAACCCATGCTGAGCTCCATGTTATCTGTGACTGCACTGCTATCACTACCCGAGCTACCTGATTTACAGCTAACTCAGGCTGTCTGAATTTCATTAGCTACACCTTAGGACCATAATATCGCATAATCTCATCTGATTTCAGCCATCTCAGAAACTGAGTGCCTAGTCTAGGCTAGTCATCTAGCCTCCATTTATAACCAATGGAAAGGGATGGATAGCTCTAAAGGGCCATTCACTGCACTCCTAGATAGGCATTAAGATAAGTGGGATGAATCACTCTCCACAAGTACCTGTGTCTCTTCATTCGCTTCAGAGGAAACCTACCCTACATGTCTAATTTTTGGAGAGCTGAAAACCGCCCTCAGTCAACAGAGAGCCACTATTGTGCTGAGTAAGTTGGTCTACTGCAGATCGGATAGGTAACAGGGGACCTGAGCACACACATGCATTAAGGAACCCAGTTCTTCGTAAGAGTAAGGTTTCCAGTGTCCAAAACATACTGCAGCATGAGATCATTGCTAAGTTTCTTCCCCTGAAGTTTCAATTAAGTATGAAATTCTTCCTCATTTCCTCTTCTGCATTCCTTGTCTGGTTAAATCAGCATCTGTGTTTCATGTCTGGGATGACCATGTTTCAGTAGAGAATGAAGTTTATATGGAGAATAAAAATAAATTTTATAAAAACCTTATAAAGAAATTTGAGATTGCCAGCAAGGAAGAACTACATAGGTACTCCAGTCACACTGCTCTGATGCAGCACCTCCCAAACACATTTGCCCTGTTCCCTACTTCCCAACACACTTCGGGAAGTGGAGGGAGAGGTATAAGCGGTGCTACACTGAAATGTGAGGAAAAAATGCTGATATTAGTCACAACAAGCTAAATGCATTTAAAAAGTGACGATGTACAAGAGTCATCTTGGGAGGAAATTATGGAACAAAATGGTCTGAGAAAAGCTACTCTAATGTCTTTTTTATACCATCTCCTCCACAGTACCTACATGGAGTAGAGTCACAGACTTATAGAAATGGCTTTCACTTTTCCTTTCCTCGTAGTCGTACCATATGGAGATACAGAATGAACTCACTGCCACTGTTGACTTCATTTGTTTAGTTATGATCTTTTTTCCCATCTGTAACTTTAACGGAGACTGTAAGCTATTCAGGGGAAAACGCTCTTAACATATGACTATGCAGCACAACTATAGCACAGTGGGGCCATGATTTTGTTTGTGGCTTGGAGAGACAAGAAGCGTGACCGGCAGGTCGAGGGAGGGGACTGTCCCCCTCTACTCTGCTCTCATCAGACCCCACCTGCAGTACTGTGTCCAGCTCTGGGGTCTCCAGTACAAGACAGACATGGAGCTGTTGGAGAGAGTCCAGAGGAGGCCATGAAGATGATCAGAGGGCTGGAGCACCTCTGCTGTGAGGACAGGCTGAGAGAGTTGGGGTTGTTCAGCCTGGAGAAGAGAAGGCTCCAGGGAGGCTTTATAGCACCTTCCAGTACCTGAAGAGGCCTACAGGAAAGGTGGTGAGGGACTGTTTACAAGGGCGTGTAGTGACAGGACAAGGGTAATGGGTTTAAGCTGAAGGAGGGTAGATACAGATTAGCCATTAGGAAGAAATTCTTCCCTGTGAGGGTGGTAAGGCACTGGAACAGGTTGCCCAGAGAAACTGTGGATGCCCCCTCCCTGGAAGTGTCACTCTGTCACCTCCCTGGGCAGCAATGTCCTCCTATGGAGAGAGCCAGCTGGTGTCACGTAGATCACTGAGATTTCAGAACTGCAGCATATGAATTCAAGCCATGAGTGAACTAAGTAGGTTTCGCTTTCATCCTACCCTACGCACTACACCAGCAGATAAAAGTCACGATCACCGGAAAAGAAATTATTTTTATTCTCACAGCCTATTCCTCAGACGATGAGTTTTTATGCACCAGCCCCTCTCTAGCCACAGTGGAAAGAACAAGAACTGACTAGTCCTTGGGATGCAGCCACCACCCCTGGCAACCTCCTGGTCACCTTGTTCCAGAGGCGTGCATCGCGATCAGGGTAACTGTAAGAAGCCCTGCTCTGTGGGTTACACACCCATCTCCAACGTAAACCTAAACCACTGGTATATATAATGTCTGCCACCTCTGATGAGGAACACTTGAATCATCCCACCAGTTTCTTACAGCCTCTGGGAACACTCAGGAGCTCCGGTCCCCAACTAGTATGGTTTTGTGAAATTACACATTTACAAAAAATAAACTAGCAGCAAACGGCAGTGAGTGAAACTACAATGTCTTGCATTTTACACTGCAAAAAGGACCCGGTGTTGTACCACTGAAATCAGAAACACTACAGCTCCTTACTGGGGACCTGAGCACAGGAGGTCAGGTCCCAGCCTGCAAGTGGACTATGGTCGTACACAAATATGCTGTCGATAGTCACAGAAAAACCCCTAAACTCCATAGCAAAGCCACACTGAACATTTCTTTGGCTGTATAATCATATTTTGCCTCATTTCTTACAAAGGGGCATTATAATGCAAACGTTAAGCTTTACAAAGTCATTTAGAGCAAGTCGCAAACCGCCAGACCGCCCACTCTGCCTTCCTCTGCTCCCACTTACGCTGGGAGAAATCCGAAATAACCCAGCCGATCTCAGCAGAGATTTGTCACTCTGAAAGACACCAGTGCGAGTCACAGATTTTCTAACTTCGGTTTGGATGAAAACCCAGGACTCGTTCATCATATCTCAGGGTATTTAGCATTGACTTTAATTAAAAACCTCCTCGCCGTGCCAAAATGCATGCAGATGCAAACTTCCGCGTTCAGTCTCTGCAACGCATCGCGTGAAAAAAAAAGTGATGCTACATTTACCGTCTGAGGTAGGCGCACAAAGTAGGACCTGCCTGTAAAATTTCCTCCTGTTCTGCAAACTGTCTCTCTCTGCGCTGCCCCAATTTACCGCAGTGCAAAAAAACCACAGTCAAATCAATATATTCTTGGGAAGGAAGGGGGGCTGGTAGAGTGGTTTTTGAAGGCAAGCCAGAGAATATTCTAAACGGGGAGACACACAGTGTGTTTTAACTGCTGCGATAATTCTGCATAAAGAGATGTTGAGGATCTAGCTCCTTGCTGTAGCATGCCATGTGTCCCTGAATAAAATTACTGCCATGCAGGCTGTTAGCAGAGGAATGCGTAAACAGACAATGTATCCTTGCATCAGTTCCACAAAATGTTGCACAACACAAATGCCTCTCGATGTGTCATTTCCTGCTTGGCCACCAGCCCAGCTCCTGACAGGCAGTCAACAAAAAAAAAAAAGAAAAGAAAAAAAAAGAAAAAATAAAAAAGAAAGATTTAAAGCTGTTCTACTCCAAAGCACATTCCACTAGCCCCAGACTTATCCCTCCACCCTCCGCCTTTGAAGGAAAAGAGGGAGAACTTCCTAAAAACTGTTATGGTTTTAAGTCAAGGAATTTCAAAAATCTCAATCACTTATCTGCGTTTTATAAACCGGGTCGGCCAAACAGTTAATACAAAGGCTGAGCAGAACCTCTGGCTGGCTTTCGCTGCCAGCGTGCACAGACAAAAAGGCGATGTTTGCTCATACCTTTCATCACGTGTGCACCTTGCAAGCTGCAGCGGCAGAGAAATATTCGGGAGCTGAATGAAATAGAGCAGTTTTCTCCTGCTGACATGCTCGGAACTACTTTTCCATTCATGTTGATAAAGAAAATTGTGGTCGGTGACTTTGGAGACTACCTTTAATTAGAGATGAACTAAAGTCTTTGGAAGCTAGGGAAAATATACAAATATATAGGCTTCCCCCTCCTTCCCTGTGATTTCCCTCCTGACTGGGTTTCTACCAAAAGCAGCCAGAAAGGAGGACATGTCTCCTGTTCAAAAGGTACCACTATGGAAGGGCAAATCATTATTTCTCTATTTGTAATGAGGTAAGGCAAAGGCATTAAAGGGGGACTTAGGTACATGTTTGGGGCTTTTCTGTTCTGGGGTGGGGTTTTTTTTCTTCTTCTTTTAATCCCTTTACAGTGATCTCTTGCTATCTGTTGGTCAGTTATGACCTCATGGCAACTTATTTCTCCGGAAAACTTCTTTCAGCCCTCCCAGCTGGAAGGCAGCTCTGCTGGCTAAGATGTGCATATGGCAGAGGCTTTATCCTGGATATGAGGAGAGAAAATTATCTGCAGGATTTCCCAATGATCCCAAAGATCTTATACAACTCCGTCGCTAGACTCCATCACTCAGAGTGCCAGGCACTGTCTCAATCCAGTACAAAGACTGTGCAACACAGTAGATGTAATCTAGATAGACTGTAATAAAATAAATACATCTTTTCCAAGGAAAAAATCATCAGCAGATTTTTTTCTCATATAGAAGTGGGCAGGTTTTCCTAACAGCAACCTAACATCATTGTCTCTACTAAAAACACTTAAAATAACAACAGAGAGGCAAGGCAGCAAGCTTCTACAAGCATGCATTTAATACGACTAAATGGCACTTATGCTTAAGAACTTGACTTTCTGACGTGCTGAGCATCCAAAACACCAACCAGAGTCACTGCATGCCATGGCGGCTCAGCACCCCTGAAGTCAGGCTCTAAATGATTGTGGTATCTGTCACGGTATTGCTGCTGCTCCTACTGCTGCTGGAAAGCATGCAGCAGTCGTCTGCTCAAGTCAACTTGCCAACAGAAGGTCAGAGTGCCTTGCCTATAAACAAGCCTTACAAATTCACGATCTAAGGCATGATGTCATGTCTTAAAATGATAAGCTGGCAACAAAGTAAATGACATTTTGTAAAGATGTGCATAATTTTATGTTTACGCTACTTAGAATGAAGGTTCTAATAAGTCATCGGTTGTGTTCCTTTAAAGAGAAGTTTTATAACTGAGATGAATCACAACTGCAAAAGATCAAAGTTTAAAAACATCAATGATGCCATGGGGTACTTTTTAATCTTGTAATGAATGATGATCATGTGCTCTTATGAAGTTGGTCCAACTGCCAACGCCAGATGTGTATATTAAGAAAAAAGTTGTTTGTGATGTGACAGCTCTGGTTGAGCTGCCAGAGAGAGGAAAACTAGGATAACATGCTTGAGATGTCGAAGTGAAATACAGATCCTGGCACAGAGGGGCACTATTTGCCGATACATAATTTGTTAAGAAAAATACATTTGCTATCAGAGCTGCTCATTGACTTGAATTCCTTATTGCCCCCAACCACCTAATTTTCCTTATGCAACGTAAATGTCAGATACACTTCGTGAACGATTACTACCAAATAGTAATAAATCTACAAGAGTGCAAGGGCTCTCAGAAGGAAGCAGAACTTCAGTGAAACTCTCACAGCTCACTGGAGCTACTCTTTCCCTGAAAAATCCAGTTTAATAACTAGCCATTCTGGAAGTGTCATATCCTTGAAAGTACCAGACTGCAATAACAGAACTTGCAGAACCAAACTGACCCCAGAGCAGAGCTTCAGTAAGTATTTTGCCAAAATGTTAAAATTCAAATGGACATGCAAGCTCAAATTTGGCTTTCTTNCAAAAAAAAAAAAAAAAAAAAAAAAGATGAAGAAAGACACAATAACTCCATCTAGGCTCTAAGAACTAAGTTACTGAGCATTCCTAGGTTCAGCTATTCAATGAGAATAGCAGACAGGTATCACGTACAGAGGCCTTTGGAATCTAAACTACAAAACTCCAGCAGAACTTGGAAATCTTATTAAGTTCTGCGAACACAGCCTTGCTTTTAATCCACTGATCACCAAAACGGTCAGTCCCAATGCAAGCAGGTTCCCTTTCTGTGCTACACAGGGCAGTCCATGCTGTTCTCTGCATCATTTTCAAACCGCTCTGCTCTTTCACAGCGGCTGTGTCCTCTGCTGGGAGATCTCGTCTTTTGCAGATGCCTCAATACACACATGGAAGCAGCCTCCAAATGGGAATGGCTAAACGATATGTAATTTATTCTCTGTTTTTTACTCCATTAATGCAGTTTGCCCAGCGTCTCCAAGGAAGCTACCTGGAGCATAAGCTGCAGGTGAAAATTAAAAATGGGAATGAATTCAGCTCGGGAGAGAAGATAGAACAAAAATCCCCTCGCTGTGACAGATGGACACTTCAGCTGTGAGCAGGTAGCAATGCAAGTAAATTTATCCATAGCTACTTGCTTTTTCTTATCTGTTATTTGAGGTGAACGACTACAGCCTGGACAGTTCTTACAGAAGGCATTTTGGTTCCTGTCTCTCAGTGTAAGAGGAGGTGACACCACAGCGTGTATTAGCATGAGAAACACTCAAATGCGTGAATTCTGTCTTACTTCTTCAGTCTTTGTGGTATTTTAACAAAACTCTGTGAAAGCCTCTTAAAGGTCTCATTTGTTTGTGCAGATCGAAGG
Organism: Aramus guarauna; assembly: GCA_013400195.1. NCBI lineage: Eukaryota > Metazoa > Chordata > Aves > Gruiformes > Aramidae > Aramus > Aramus guarauna. The sequence continues at coordinate 620,309 of VXBL01004883.1, read as the reverse complement.
CCAAATAATTATTTGAGATGTTTCCATTATAGGGATTTTTTTAATGTGGTTATCCATCAACTAATTCTTCATCTCTAAATGTAATTTAAATACAGCTATACCTGGTTAATCCAATCAATTTAGAAAGAGTTGTTCTAGTTAGATTAAGAAAAAACTCCAGAACTGGCTCATCAGTGATACCCATATGATGTGAGACGGGTTACTGACTAAATGTGCTAGACAGAGAGACAGCCGTATAAATCATGACGGATTAACCAGACTTGACTGCATCTAAAAATAAATGCCACCCATAAAACTGCTAGAACATGACAAAACACAATTGTCATAAAAATATAGCCAGCGATCATTGCAAATAGATTCTTAGTAAGTTAGGAAGGTGCAGTGCTATGAGATGAACGTGCTGAGTGAAAATCTGCTGGACTACGTTTAAATAAAATACACTTTCTGTGCACAAATAAGAAACAAGACCATGCTGTTGATATACTGCTTTTTTTTAATCTTTCTTTGCCCCCCAGGGGTCTATGAGGAGTCCATAGCTGAAAACCAATTTCAGGTTTGATGAGATTAACCAGGTGCATTAATTATCTGATGGCAAAAGAATTTAAGGGCAAACAAAAAGGCGCTATATTATATATTTTCTCTCTGCGCTAGGACTGATCCTGAAAGATCAGTCTCCTATTTTGTTCTAACCGTCTTCATTTGGAAGCTTACGGGAGTTTAGGGAATTCAGCGTGTTGCAGGATTGTATCTATTATGCCTAAATCCGATTATATATAAATACAGTGGGTTTAGTTCTCATTTACACTGGCAGATAATGTATCAAGACCTTGATGTGAATGAGAATCAGGTTTGTGATTGCCCAAATCCAGCCAAGCACTTAAGTGTGTGTTTAATGCAAGTATGTGTGTGGTCCAATAGACTCCAAATTAAGCATGCGCTTACATATTTTGCTGAGCAAGAACCAATGTTTGACAAAGATATATATTTCATTTATGGGTCTCTGTTAAACAAAATTAAGCAGACTTAAGTGCAAAAATAAGAATATAATACTCACTTCTTGGCTCCCTTGGCCCATCCACTGTAACCTTTATAGCTCTGTGGTATGTAGCGACTTGGGGGGGATTTGTCAGGACAGTTATTGTCAAAGTAAAGCTCTTCCCTACAAAGGGAAAAAAACAACAAGGAATGAGTGATTACAACATGAAAACAGTCACATGCATGTTCAGTAAAGAATCAGAGACGTTTAAAATTATTCCCTGTCGTTACCACAATCGTGAAAATTAAAAACATAACTGACCATAGGAGTTTTCCTCCCCTTCAGTTTTACTCTATGTCAAGAATATGTCCATGTGTTGACAATCTAAATGTTTCTTATTTAATAATGGGTCATCATACAATGACAGAAAAAAAGTGATTCACTGCTGAGGACAAGCCAAATTCTTTGCTGTATTGAAAGTGGTGTAAATCTAAAGCAAGTCAGATAATTTAAAAATTTACTCCAGTTTTGCAGCTGTGTGACAGAGAGCAGAATGTGGCCACATGTTATTTACTTCACAGTTTTATCATTTCGTTTGTTTGACTTGACTACAATAAGATGAGGAAAGAATATATTTTCCTCCTGGGAGTCATTTTATCAGGGAATCAGTGTCTCCTGTCCTTCATATGCCGGGGCTAATATGATGATATCACCATTACTGGAACACACTCTTTTTTCCTACATATATTCCATCTAAGAAATACTAAGAAAGGCCCCAACTTTCCCATGAGGGTGAGAAACTGCGGTGTGCACGTACATTGCTATGGTAAGTCTGCTTTTTTTTTTTTTTTTTTTAAATTTTTTAGAGCTCGAATTCAGGCAGAGATTGCACAAGATCATCTGCAGCCTTCAGCTGAATGAAAATGTTAAAAAGAAATAAATAAAGGGAGCTGCCTGCGTCTGAGCGCACATTCTCACAAGGCGCTGGCCCCCGTTCGGGAGACTCACTGACAGTTGTAATCTGTTAGATATGCAACGGTTAGTCATGTCAGATAGTCAAAACTGAAAACTGTTTCAAGACAGGAAAAGGTGGGCGTACAACAGTGACTCAATAAAACAGTCAGCAATCTTCGGCCTTCATGCTCATTTGAGCTGCTACTTCGCCAGACACTTAAAACTCCTTTTTCCCCCAACCCC
>VXBL01004883.1:607415-618108 GCA_013400195.1 Aramus guarauna | reverse complement strand
TATACGTGCATTTTTGTTGCTAGGGCTTTTCCTCTTGCTGAACTCTGAAGGCATTCAATCAAGACACAAATCTTAAACGATATGTAACAGCGCAAACTTCATGCAGGTTTTTTTTGAGCCTAATATAGAACAGCTTATATATAAGGCATAATACAGAGCAGAGCTTTGGCTGTCAAATCTAGTAATTGGTCTTTCTTTCTGATCCAAGTCGTATATCCCCCAAACCTGCCTGAGACACGCATCGTTTATCAGGAGTGCAACTTCAAACTGTCTTGGCTATATTTTTCACAAAGTAGAATGTGACATGGATTTTTTTTTTTAAACAAATATAACTGTCATTTAGAGTAAAATGATTTTCCAGGTGTAGCTGAGCTCCTGCTGTGGCCACCTTAGGACCTTGGCAAAGGTGCCAAAATCTCAGGGAGCTGAATTCTGCCTCGGTGGGGATGCACGGCTGAAGGTGGCTTTCCTCAGTTTCACTGGGAAATGGATTATTTCTCAAATAATCATCACAGGAGGAGAGCTAGGTGGATGTAGGACTTCCAGCCTTTGTCCGGTCCTGCCCATCCGCCGTCGCCAGAGGCAAACTGCGTGTCCTGCCAGCGTACGGCGCGTGCGTAGGCAGCCGGCAGACATACGCCAGCCCTACTGAAGCTCACCGTGCCTCCACGCCTGCTTGTTCAGGGCTGAGAAGGGTCCGTGCCTTTTATCCTTCTCCGAGCACGAACTCAGCCTACTGCTTGGATATATATACATTTGCCGGGGACAGGTTTAAGGCCTCCTTCAGCGCCAGCCTATCGTGTCAAAAAGTTCTGACTACACAATCATGTGATGATGCCGTTCAGATCACAGATACCCGCATGAAATGGGTAGAATATTATCGGTAACAAAGATACTAAAAGGATTTTCCATATACCTTTGAATGAAGAATTTGGCCTTCCGATGCTACCGTTCTATTTATACACCAAACCAGTATCAAAGTCTATCATGCCTCAAAATCAACGCAACAAAATATACTGCTTGTAAGACCCTGTAAAATGATGTCTGCATGATTTTCTAGTCTAAATATATCTCAACAGGATACGGGGGGCAGAAGAAATAGATTCCTTTTTATCTAAGAGCTACACTTCGACCTCGCCTGTGAGCACTTGTATATCATCACCTCTCAACCAGCCTAAGCTGAACAGGTAAGCATCTAATTTGAGAGGGGAACTGGTTTTGCTCCCAAACTGGTATTCTACCAAACCGAAGCATTAATGAAGGAGCATCGACGAAGCCCCACTGTGCTCAGTAAGCAATACATCACTTCGTCGCAGGGAGCTGCATGGCGCTGCCGCCACACTCAGGTTCCAGAGCTTTCAAGAGATGATTTACATATTACAGGATTAAGAACAAAATAAATTTTTAAGGTCCCCTGTTTCAGCGATGCTTATGCTTTCCACAGATATTTCACAGATATCCCTCCTCAGCTACGAAATCCTTTAATGCACTTTTTATCACCTTTCTTTATTGCTCTCGGTCATTTCAACTATCTGCTTTGAGAAGCTAAAGACTAATTGTAGTTCTCTTTTATTAAATTCCCCAGCCAAGCAGTCATCTGGCACTACTGCTTCAGTGTGTCTAAACTGTGCATTCTTTGTTATTCACACATGTGAGCCGAGCTGACACAGGAGGACGAGATGGACATATGCTGAAGCACAAGGCAAACCCCAGAAATTAGCTTGAAAGGAGACTCGGCAGCTTGTGCACGTTGCACATTTTTTCAGTTAGATGCTAATGTGATTAAAGTATCAGGACACAACAAAATTAAGGTTATGATCCTTTGCTTATTGAAGACAGGAATTCTTTCTTCTCTGCGCTGTGGATCGGGCTTGTAAAAGTGAGCTACTGCCTCAAAACCACATACAAACGACGGCATTCACAGAAAGGACCCCAGTTACTTGTTCTTATGAATCCAGAAAAGGTGTTTAAGAGAAATTATACAAGCAAAAACGTGAAGCTTCTGTCAGGTAAGCAACATTAATATGTATAAAAATCAAGTTTCTCCATTGAGCCATGGGAAGCCAGGAAAAAACGTGGGAGAGGAGGTGAAGTGGTAAGTTGATGATTCAGACTTCACAATCAAATTTAGAGATACAGAGATCAAAGAGCGAGCTGTTTAGAAAGATGTAAATCTGAAGTCAGGAACAGGTGTGGATTAGTTTCTCGCCACCGAAAAATGATTTCTTTATTACTTTATTTTTCCTGTTCTACCTCAAGGCCTATATCTATCGATATTTGTCTATGTAAGGAGCTTTCTCACTTCTGTTTGCAACTACTGCTTTCTTTCCCTGCTATTTTAAGCAGAGTTCTAAGAATCTATCATTAATAATAACTCTTTCTCCTTCTCTCCCTCTCTCTCTCTCCCCCTCTCTGTTCTAAGTCTGGAAGACAAGTCTGGACCAATTTCTCCATCCTGCCTCTGGCAGCAGAATGCAGCATTTCAGATCCTCCACCGAGTCCCGGCTGCTTCAAAGGAAAAGCCCTACTTTCTTCCGTTAAGATCATAAGAAATATAGGGGGAGGGGGTCAGCTCTGTTTGGACATAATTACACTTCATCAAAAGAAGCTTTCTTCATCTTCCATGCGTGAAAAGTCTGCAAGCAGTTAAGTCTGTCTTTTTTCTTCCCCCCCTCTTTTTTTTTTTTTTTCTTTTTTTTTTTTTAAATATAAAAATTGCTATTTGGGAAACTAGCCAAAACTCAGAAAGCCAATATAGTAAAACAGTGCACACCCTTTGTTTTTCTTTGAAGTCTCTTAAATAAATATGTTGAGGGTTTGAAAAGTACACTATCGCTTTTCCATAGATTCTACCCAGATTGATCAGAGAAAAAGTCTATTCCAAGTCTGCTAGATACAAATATAAATTAAAACTACTGGAACCAAATTTTAGGAGGTTTGTGTTTGTATGTGTCTGTAGCCGTATCTACTCCGGCTTTAGGCCCTCTGTTTCATTTCCTATGCTTTAATAAAAAGTATATATCATGGGTTTCAAATTAAATTCACAGATCGGAGGTAGTACATCACATTTCAGCTCTTTTTCAGCACTGCTGAAAGACTGATACACTACTGAACTTTTACTGTAAGGCAGCAGTAGTGATGGAGCCAGAGAGCTTTCAAACCTAATCCATCAGCAGAATAACAAAGGAGACCGGGTCTTTTTTTAAAGAAAGCAAGACAAATGGAAGAGATAGGCAACACCTTACCCAAAAGGGCAATGAATTCCGTATTTATATTGCATCGCTGTTGCAATAGTTATTCCGGCTTTCAAGTTATTCTTTATTATTGATACTTTTTAAGTTGTAAAATGATGAAGAGAACTGTTGGCCGGGTCGCTAAAATAAAAAATAGCCGCTGTAAGCCACGCTTAGGGGCTGACTTTCACAGAGCATGTGTAAAAGCGTGCCGACTGTTTTAGACTATCTAGGCCTCTGTCATGTGTTTAATTTTTTTCTTGACAAATACTCCTTCCTTCCTAAAGATGAATTAAAATTGCTTTCTAAAAAATATTACTGGAAAATTAGCTTTATTGCTGATTTCCCAGCACAATTGTTCAGCTTCTGTTGCTTTGTTTTGCCCCATACAGGGCTAGTTTTAAAAAATGGATAATTACTTCAAATACATAAAGGAAAAAAATATATAGATTGAATCAGCCACTGATACAACAAACCCCTCTGAAGATTCCTGCAGCAAAAACTGAAGTGCCAGCTTCCTTTGAGCTATCCTTTCAATCAGCATCTGCAATTTGAAAGCAGCTACAAGACTCTTAAAGAGGAATTCTTGCAAACTTGCAATGATTACAAAGGCTATGAGTGCCGTTTCCAGATCATAGGAAGCTCCTAAACAGGTGGAAGACAGTGACAGCAATGAAAAAAATAATAATAAAAAATTGAAAGTTACCCTGTCGTTTAAAATAAAGGTTAAACTTAGTTCAAGACCAAGCTTCCCAGCAATTCATAAAAGTCAATCAGTTCACTAAAAGTATGACTTATTTTTGCAGGTCATCGCATTTTGATTGTAAAGGGCAGGGAAGTCACTAGAAAGCTTTCCACCAATAGCTGTAAGCTTTTAAAGATGTAAGCCCTTAAAGAATATAACCTATAGCACATGTGATATGCAAAATCCCCTTAATTATAGGTCTTCTACAACAACTTCAGAAGCAGCTCTGCTGCTAAAGGGAATTCTCCATCCGTCATTGCCATGGCCTGAGATACTCTCTGACTCCACATAACCCAGCTCACAAATATCCCCATTTCCTTCTACCTTTACTGCTCGATTAAAATAGGGAAGCAGGTTCTCTGTGAATCATTTTTCAAAACCTGCGTCTGATAAAAAACGTACAGAGACGTGAAGAGTCAGAAAAACTTGAGAGAAACTCCTAACTTGGTTTGCACAAATGCTGAAGTCTGCAGACAAACCACGCATTCGTCTCTCCAAATGAAAGGCCGACAACGACGTATTTACAGATTGACCAGCACTGCATGGCAAAGTAAGTTTGACGTCTAGACATGGTTTTTACTTCATTACGGACACACAAAATGCAGTGGCCTACCTCTTCCACTTCTGCCCACAAATCGCAAGTCATTAAATCTGGCCACCTGGTTCTTCATCACGGCAGAAGCGTTTCGCAGCTCTGCAGAGTAGTTCTCGTCGTTTCCAGCCATGACGGTGACCACCGTCCCATCAGGCACTTCTCCTAAGGCCACCACCTGTTAAAACGGGAAGACAACCACAACTCGTGAAGCGACACTTTGAAAACGCGTGTCTCCAGCCCAGCTTTGCAGGCTGCCATGCTCATTACAAAGCTCTGTGGCAGCTTCTCCAGCCCGCTGTGGTGAAGAGTCATGTATTAGCTGAACACAGAACAAAGTGCCACATCAAACAAAGAAACATCTTGTATTGTCTCCATTTCTCATAGCCTAATAGGGAGTTTCTTCTTTGTTACATTTCTTCAGAAACATTCAACATCCTTATGTAGAGTGTATGGTTTACTGCTTCCTGAAGGCCAACTTTGTTCTTAGCAAACAGTGAGCAGCGAGAAAACATGAGGCATGGCTCGTATCCATAAATTATATGCGGGAACACATTTGAAATGGAAAGTTAGAAATTACTATTAGCAGCCTTAGCACCCAGATTCGGTTCTACTTCTCTGCTGGTTGCACCCATCACCCTGACCCCAGAGCTCCTCAGGCTTCAAGCTAGAGAGAAACCTCCCATCTACCCATCCCAGGAGCGGCACCGGGAGCATTAGCAGACGAAGCTCTCCACCCAACACGCTGCTGCGATGGAGCACTTTATGGCTGGAATTCAAACTCTTCAGATGCAATATAAAACAAAGGCTGTTATTTCCTTGCAGGCATGTAAATTTTCATAGCACTCGCAAGAGTCGCATGTGGTTAGCGCCGATACCTCCCTCAAATTCCAGGATGGGCGAACAGAAGATATCAAAGTATTTCTCCTTACGTTTCACCTAGCTGATAGTCTGGCTTTTACGCTTCAGCAGTTGTGTAGTGCTCCAATATCTGATTAGACAAAGGCCACGGAGTAGACAGCTCCTGTCTTCTAATTTGAAAACACCAGGGATCCCTACAGTATTACTGCACCATGACTTTTTAAAATAAAAATAAACAGGAATATTAAGTTACTAGGAAGAAAATACACGTTTCTTCACATGGGGTAAAAAAAGTCCACAAAATATCAAGAAAATAATTTCCTTTTGCCCAGTTAGCTAATACTGATGCTGGAAATAAATTTATAACAAAAAGAGATTCACAAATACTGCACGGCTGAGCTCTAACTGGGGGAAAAAACCAAAGTCTTGAGATACAAAGTCTACCAGTTCACATGGTCAGATACGACTTTTTGTATTATTCAGAGTAATTTATTCTGTCTCCTGAAATATATATTCCATTTTGTCATAAGGCCTGCTTGAAATGTCTTTCCCATAAATGATCCTGTCTGAAACTAATAATTGCAGGCTGCACTTTAATATTAATTAAGTGGAAGGAATGAGGAGTTCTCAACATAGAGGGAGGACATTATGCAGCCCAGTGCACTGCACAACGTTTCTCTTAAACAATAAAAATTAATGACAAAGGTATACTAAATCGGAAAATATTCAAAATAGACTATATTGCTGAAAATTATAGCTTGTCCTATTTAAAAGAAATATGGAAGAGAGAAAGAAGAAAGCTAAGCTGAAACGCAGTATAAAAAGTATCTACGCTGGTGCTTTCCTGTTTTTCCATAAACTACCAGGTAATACCACACAAAACTGAAAACCGAGTTTTGCCACGAAGTACTGTGAGGTCTCCATCTATCAAAGATTGTACTCTAAAGCGATATGAACGTCCCTGAACATAAAAACACAGGAACCACCGCTGTGGATGAGAGCTGAGGTCCCACTAGCTCACTGCCTTGGCTCTGACAGCAACCAGCTCCGACAGCTTCAAAGTGAGGCGTAAGGAATAATAAATAATAATCAAATAGCAAATAATAATCCGCTGAACAGATTACAGAGCTGACTCTAACCCTTAATAAATGGATATTGGCTTCAATTCTAAAGCGTGTGGGGCTTGAGAGTACTTGTAAAACACTCCCTTCCCAGTTTGCGATAGATCACGTTATCTCCGGGCCGTCTTGTCGTGCCCATTAGCATCCAGGGGAGTTGCAACTTCCGCTTTTTATATCTCACCAAACAAACAAACAAACAAAAAATTATTTAAAAAAAAATAAAAAATATGATCACATTAAGTCCAGAAATGCAAAGAAATGCCGAGAGTGCAGGAGGAAGTGCAAGTCTGCCAGGGGCCTCGGAAGAGGGAGCGAAGCGGCTGCCGCCTCAGCTCACCTCCTCCTCGAGGTAAGCAGAGCACGGAGCCGGCAGCAGCATCCCGGCTCCGGCTCAAGCCGTCTCCCGAACGCGGGTACGGCTCGCAACACCTGGGCAGGAGGGAGCAAAACCTCTTCAGAAACCCTCCTGTTCCCCACCCCGCTGCTCCTCAGAGGTTTCCTCCCAACCCTTTCCACTCCGGGACGTCAGTTCAATTTGTCAGCTCAGACATCAGCCTGACACTGCACGTGCCGCCGCCAGAGTCACCGGGCTGATCGCGTCTCATCGACGACGGCAGCGTTACTGCAATGCACGGGCTTTTTGATGCAGGATGATGCAATAGCGCTGTTCGCCTCATTAGGAGAACGCCGAAGGAAAAGACAAACTGAAATCAGAGGTGAAAATAAAAACTTTGGCTACTGAGGTCCCGTTACGTGGAAAGGTGCCCTGCTATGCAACAGGCATAAAATGCTTGTTCTTTTCATAATTTCCTATTTTTTTCATCATGAAATCCCAGAAGACTATTGCATGCATACATAATAGCACTGGTTAGAAAAAAGCTTTGCAAAACAAGTTTGAAACCTGGAGAAATACATAGCATTTTGAGAATTTAAAAAAGTAACTTCACATACTGAAAGACTGTTGGCATAAACCATGATTTGGTAATTTTATGCCATGTATCAGTCCAAAATTATTTACATATTCTTAGAAAGAGACTGGTACGTGCACTGTGAAATGAATAAGGACTGCCTAAAAAATTCAAGATTAAAAGTAGCCGCAGTGCACATCCCTTACCTATTCTTTAAACAGAAATATCTCAACTATTTCAAAGTCTTTTCCACATGAAACTACTTACACATTTTGGTGCTTGGCCCCTTTTTTTTTTTTTTTTTTTAAACTAAAGCTCAAAAAGGTACATGGAGTCAGATGAAGCCACAAACTAAAACCAAAGCAATTCTTACAAGTTGAAAATAACCATGTATTTTTTGCATAACACAATTCTCATCTGGTTAGGCAACCTGTTTGCCCAGTTTCGGTCCAGTGGGATTTGAACTGGCCAAAGTATGTACCCTAAAGACGGAAGTTACGAGCACAAAGCAAAACTACTACACAGCAGCAGGTACTACGACTTTCTGCAGAGTAAAATGCTTGTTTCAGAAAAAAAAAGCTAGCGTGCATGTTAAATAGTTCCTCTCAGACACTGATATCTACCACTTCAACAACTTTTCTTGCGAAACACTGAATTCAAACAGCCTCTGAATGTAAAATCTTCCATATTGAGAACGCCTTTTCCAGAGACTGCCAAAAGAGCATCTGATACTATTAAAAATATTTTAATGTTCTGTAACTTAAAACAGAATCACTGATTTGCACTACTTTTTGTTTCAAACTATACATCTGGGCTGACAATTCATACAGCAGGTTTCAGCTTGAAGCTATTTAAAACAGCTGAGTTATAAACTCTGAAAATTGGGGTTTGGAGTGGAAATGCTGACAGACCCTTAACTACTGGGATGCTACTGGGGAGAGGTTTTAGACTTCACATCCTTTTTTTTTCCCCCCCTTGCCTGTAGGCCCACTAAGGCTCTTTGCTGCTATCAGCATCATACAGAAGCCACTTGGAACATCCAACGTGGCAATCTCGGTCTTTTTATGACTCTCAGTAAAAACTCCCAGGCAGACACACAAACACAGGGCCAAATTCTGAGCATTCTACTCAAATAAAGTACTGCTGGCTATTAAGATTAAGAAGTGAATATGACTTGGACCCGGGTGCGCAATATCTATTTCTTTTAGGTTGGAATACTACTAGATAGTTAGAGCTATATTAATGGGTACAAGTTTAATACTCCTCCCCACAAAACCAGTTTGCATAGACGATCTTACTAGTTAGTACGCTCAACACCCCCTCGGTGTGTGTAAATATCAATACTTAAAATTCAAATCTAATACTAAGCCAACATCATTTCAAAAAATTTAGAATCAAACCCAGCGCTGTTTATAATATACTTCCTCTCCTGCATATGATTTATATCTGGGTTGTTTTTTTTTTAAATTAAACCAGTGCTATATCCAGAGTACTTTTTAACTAGAGATCTCTGCAAGAGAATTATGACACACTTAACACACCACTCAAAACACTATCATCAACATATTATTTATTGCCAATAAAACTTCAAAAAGTCTGTTGTCTCTGAGCTATTTTACTTTCAAGTTACTGTTTTAACGGAGATTTCTATAGCCCAAAACTATCATTTTTATTTTTTTTTCCTTTTCAGAGATAATTCCCATTCTGTTGTATCACAGACAAGTGTTTCACTATATGATACACGCAGCTTCTTTGGTCTAAAAATACCGGACAGCTGCAAGTTATGTTTGAAAAATGAAATAGCTTTTTAAAAATGGTCAAAAATTCTTTGAGCTCAGCTTCGAATTAATTTACCAGTAAATAAGGACGTATATATCTTCAGTGTATTGTAAAAAGTACACATCGCATAGTGCACATGAACACACAGCTGCACCCACAGCGGAAGGGTGCAAGGGGCGATGCGTGCTCCTGGTGCGTCGAGAAATTGGTCACGTCTATCCCTCCCTGTCAGCAATCAGATACAGGACCCAAATATACGACCTGTATAATCATATATATGAACACAAAAAGATTGGGAAACGCTCGAAAACATTTTCTATCCTTGTATCACATGTAAGCATTCTCATTGTAATAATATTCTAAATACTTTAATATTTGGTTTAGATCTTTCCCTTATTCTAATGAACTGCGACCGCATCCTTTGAATTGCTGTAAGGTAGGAGAAGGCTCAGACGTTTCAAATGAAAACAGCCATGCGAGTATGGTAACGTAAGAGCTCTCGTGTCCCTTCTGTAACGCGTAACTATCATACCGACCTCATCTAACGCTCAATTAAATTATAATCACAATTCTCCGAAAGCTCCTCCTCCTTACCCCCGAGCCCCTGTGAATCAGAACCGCCGTGACCCACACCTAGAATGCCTCTGAGTGCTCCGCTGAGTCACGAAAATAGAAGACACTTCATTTTTCTCCTATTTTCGCTCAGTCCGACCATCGCGACACACAGCAGGCCCCGTGCAAAGGGCTCCTCCGCAGCTCCTGGCTGCTCCCCCAACACAAGAGCACTTTCCTCAACTCTCATCCGCACCCGTTAACGACATTTCCAAAGCAAAGCTTCACCTTTATCACCAGTCACTTTAACGCCAGCTCATTTAACCGCTTCTACTCATTTTTTCCAGATAAAGGGCCGTGATAACGCGGCGAGCGATCGGGAAACACAAGAACAAGGCGACGTTCTGGAAACGCGCTGGGTGAGACCGTTTCCGAACTCTTGTACCTTTAGGGCCATTTCCAGGAGCGTTATTTCTCACGTAGCGGGTATGGGAGCGATAAGCCCCTCGAAGGGCCACCCCACCCCAGCTCCGGCCCCGCGCCCCACTCGAGCAGGTGCCCTGGGCCACCCGAGCCATCGCCCTCTCCCTACCGAAGGCCACGGGAGAGGAAAATCCAGGGGGAACACTTGCAAATATTGCTAGGGAAGGAAAAGGGCTCGCTTTAAAGCACGCGATTATTGTTGTTATTATTTTACAGTTTTAAACAAACCAAAACTTTTCCTCTCATTAGCGCGCCATGGGGATGTAGACAGAAAATGAAAAGCAGCATCCCCGGTGCCGATCGGGGTGGTATTTATTAGCGAAACGAGCCGGCCCGGCCAGGCACTTCCTCGCTCCTCCACCAGGAGAAGTGAAGGGGTCCCGGACCCCCCTTCCCTCCCCCCCCCCCGCAAAGAGCCT
>VXBL01004883.1:587296-603528 GCA_013400195.1 Aramus guarauna | reverse complement strand
GCTCTGCACGGCGGGAAGGGGCGTGCAAAGGCAGCGGCCAGGCTGCAGCGCTGCTCCTTCCGCAGTTGATTTTAAAGCCTACGAAGAAGAAAAGATCTGACGTTCGGTCACAGGGGAGAGCTCTCGCTCCGCGCACCGCCGCCTCCGCTCCGCTCCGCTCCGCGCCCGCCCCGACCCGCCCGGCGCGTCCCGCCGGGGACGGCGCGTCGGGCCCCGCTCTCTGCCGCTGCTCATCCGCTGCTCTGCCTTTCCCACGGCTACCGTGGGGACCAACAGCCCCTGACCCACTGCCTCGCAGGCATCCATGTCCTCTTTTTTTTTTTTTTTCCCTCCCTCTCTCCCTTTTTTTTTTTTTTTTTTTTTTTTTTTCCTTCTTTTCCAGGTCCAGTGTTGGAAGGGCTGTTGGAAGGGCTGGGGAAGTTTTCTATCCCGTTGCAAAACTGCAGTCGCTGTGGAGAACACCGCAAACCCTTCCTGAGCTCGCCCAGCTTCCCTGAAAACCACAGGGATCTGCTTTTCTTTAAAAGTCATTTCCAAAGGACAATTACTCGTCACCTCTAAGGACTAGTATATTCGGAAACTCTGGTTTGCTATGGTTGCAATACAGAAAACATACTTTTCCATAATTATTTTTTTAAAACGTTTATGCCCATGGGTTCTTTTGGCTGCCCCCCCTCCCTTTAGCTGGCCCCCCCTCCCTTTAGCTGGAGGGGAAATATGTTCCCTCAGAGCCATTGCAAAGGTGCTAGAAAGAAGGCAAGAGGTTGTCTTACATCCAAATACTATATAAGCCTGACAATCATGATTTATTTCATTTCAAACAAGAAGATACATTTCCACTTTTAATTAGGCACACTAAAAATTTTACAGTCTCCTCTCTTCCTACTAAAATAAAATAAAAAGTTAATTAGGATAAACTAAAATAAGTTATTGGAAGCTACCAGTTTAAGGTCACTTAAAATAGTCCACGGTTATTTATAATGTCGAAATAAAATTTTCCACTGAACACCCTAACAAAGTTTCAGGTATCTGGCACAGCTGATTTTCAGTCTCCGTGCAAAAATATCTTTCTGCTGAACATTTACACATTTAACAGGAACTTACTACAGCCTGGAACAGATCACAACTCAGAGCAGCAGAATTTTATTTAAATGGTTACGGACAAATTAAGAAAAGTACCAGTAACGTTTATGGACCTGCATAAAAGTTGGATGGGATTTTTCAGAAATAGTAATTTATGTTATGATATATACAATCTGGAACGTTGGCCTGGATTTGGCTGAAATGGAGAGGAACCCCGCTGCTCGGCTTTCCTCGGGTTTTATTTCAGAACTTCTCGGAATTTTAGCACTGGTTGCAAAATGGGTCATATTTTAAGATGTTAGAGAATTGTAGGAGGTTAGTGAAGAAATGTGCTTGCATGGCGAATTATACCTTAACAAACACCTTTGGATCCACTTTCTAAAATAGGATTTTCATTAGTATGGCTATGTATCCTGCAATTCCGATTGTCTTTTAGATTTTTCACTTTTAACTATGATATGAATACAGCCATAATTAGATTGCTTTTGGACAAAAAAAAATAATGTTTTCAAGAGCACTGAGGTTGTTTATTATGACATTTATAAAACATGGGCCCAGCACGCTCCTGTCGCAAGCATTGTATGCACGAGATGAAAAATAATTGTCAGATTTGAGAGATTCTAAGCTGGATGATGGTCCTTAAATAAATAGTTTCGATGCCAGTTTGTTGGGCTGGAATGTGCCGTAAATACAATGAATACAGAATTTATTTTGAGCTTCTCTATATGTGTAAATAGCCTTCGTGAAACGGGAATAAATGAATGGGTTCAGCGGGTTTGTTGTTGTATTGGATATTTTTAGTCAGAGCGACTACAGCAACGTCAGCAATTATTACTGTAGTTAAGGACTTGCCAATATTCTGTTTCCAAAATCTTCCTTCCCAAAGGTTTTTTATTCACCGGTGAAAAGGTGCATCAAGCCAAAATGTGTGAATTTAAATAAGCTTAACGCCAGAGAAGGTTTTGCCCAAATTTCCATTCGTTTCAGCAGGGGCAAGATAAGCTCCAGTGTCTCTTGGCAGGGCTTTACTTTCGCTTTGGTTGTAAATTGACTGTTTGCCCAGCTATTCTTTGCTTTTGCTTAAGTATGACAAATAATAACTCTAGATTTGCGCGTTCTTTGGTCTGTTAAGTAGGCGTGTGGTAATGAGTTCTGTAACTACAGCATTCACACTCCGACTACGGACTACTACGGTTTGTTTAACTGCTGTGTCCCTGCCCCACTGATTTACGGCCCAGATAAAAGAAGATTCTTTGTGTCCCAAAATGAGTCGAAAGCATTTAATATTTCAGCACCATGCACTGGTTTTTAGCCTTTACGGTCTCTGATGCAAACATAAGCGTAAAGGTTTGAAAGACGGGCTGGCAAATGATTACATTAAAAAAATCCATCTTGAGAATATTACTTTCCCCCCAGTGTTTTCAGTCGGAAGGGAGGACCGAGCTGAGACTCTTGCTTTCTGTCTCTGAATTTGATGCTGACTTGCTCTGTGACCTCGGAGAAGCCTTTTAGCAAGTTTTCCTTCAGTATAAATGGGGTACTAACTATTGCCATATACCTTTTGAGGTATAAAAATATGTGTTAAGTTCTCAGAAGTCCAAAGTTTAGCGGGGCTCTGCATCTGTGAAGCATACCAGTAACAGCGGGAGAAAAATTGTAAAAGCTGGTAAGAAACCGGCCGTGTCACTACTGAAAAAGTGTCGCTTTTTCCGTGGCACGCAGCGAAACGCACGTTACACAAACAACAGGGTAAATAGTTACCGCTTCTAGGTTTTTTTGTTTGGTTGGGTTTAGTTTTGGTGTGGGTTTTTTTTCCCTAAATGATTTATTTTCTGCTTTTCTAGTAAGGATGGACTGCAAGGCTGGGTCTCCGTCCTACCACAGGGTTCTCCCATTTCCCTCCCTGTCTGCAACCTCTTGTCCCCCTTTGGAACCACACGTATTTCAACGAGGTTTAAAGCAGCAAACGACCACGTCACCATTGCAAAGGGATGAAATGTGGGCCTGCTTGTCATCCTGTAACAGGGTTTGAAAGAGAAAGTACGGCCGGTGTTTTCAGACAGTAAAAACCTGAACGTATAGTAGAATTAGAAAAATGTTTGGCCTGTTTTTTTTTTTAGGTAATTTTTTTTTTTTTTTTTGCTTGCAACATGCAAACTAAAAATTAATTGTAGAAAGTTGTTAGGATCCTCGTAGTTATGGACAAACTGGTTTTCTATGGCAAGATTCACTTTGTCCCTTTCCATTAATCCTCCTCCGAACTTCTGTGTAACTAATGTCAGAATGAGGAAAAAGTAAATTTTTTTTCCCTTGAATGATTTCAGACAAAATCAGCACGTTGTTTTAGAGATAAAGAGGCTAAAACCCGAGAGCTTAATTTTTCTTTTTTTTATTTTTTTTTCCTTCTTTCAGCATATATAAAACCATCATGAGCCAGAAACTTCACGGTTATTTTTTCTGTTGACCTCAATGAAAACTGGTTCCCTTGACTAACTGTGGGGAAAGTGGGTGGTATAAATTAAAAAGGCTTTATACATTCGGAACCTTGCGGAGTCCCTAAATTTTGCATGCTGGTTTTTAAGAGACTAATGAAGTGCACTCTGGCCAGATACAAGTTCCATGAAGCTCACACAGAAGATCCTCCAAGATGTAAGTCAGTCTCGAGTGGGAGAGGTAGTTTTTAATGCTCCCAACCACAAGCACACCCCCAGATTCTTGCATTTACTCTCTCGGCGTTGCAATTATAAATCTATTCTCAATCCCATGAATGGCAGAAATATTTTTTGGGCAGATTCTTCGTTAATAACATGCATTGTGAAGCTGGAGCAATAGGAAAACGCCAAACACAAGTGCAAGACTTGTTCTGAAAAGAAGGAAAACATGCACCGTTGGAAGAGGCGGTGCAGTCTGCGGGAGTGTAGTAGAAGAAGAAAGCATACGGTAACGGCAAATGTAGAGTAAACATAATGGACGCAGCAAACCAATGCTTTGAGGAACTGTAAAAATTAGCCTGGTTTGGCCCTTTCTTTCCTGAAAATTCACTCAAATTATGAACTAAGCGTAGTCAGGCCAGACCAGCGGCTTAAGAACATAATCATATTTATCGTATGACACAGCGTGATCCTGAAAATGCTGAGCATCCTGGTCACAATTTAGCATGCTATATACATGTGCTCCAAATTCCGTGTGGTCTTAAGGCGTGCGGGGCATAACACAGGATCAGTCCCTTAGTCGACTGTTGCGGAATTGGCAGCCAAGTCACAAGAGACAACAACATCGGTCCAGAAACAAGTCAGAAGAGCAGATGACAAAACATTAGACATCACAGGAATGATTCTCTCTAGTAATAAAAGACAAGGATCTGGCAGAAAAAATGTTATAGGTGAAGCCGCCAGCAGTATCTGCAGTTAAGCTCGTCTACCGCTTTCCAGTGTAAGACCTTGTTTTCGCTCACGTAACGTTGCCAATTTTTAACTGTTCGGGATGAGCTTTTCAATCCTGAGTCTGCCTCAAGCTGAATTTTTTGGAAACTTCCAGCAGAAATACTTCTGCTGCCTCTAAGATCGGCATTAAGAGAAAACACATTGTTTCACAACCCTTTAAATTTTCTTAGAATCATCCCAATATCTATTTCAGAGCTGGGATGGGAAGTTTTGCTAAGGAGGAGAGGAATAAGGAGGAAAAATCAGATAAGTTCCTTTTGTTGCCCTTGACCAAAAGGATCCACCCGAACTTGGCCGAGTTAGAAGCTGCTGAAAATTGTTGAGGTTTTTCTTGCGCGTGCTCAGTACGGATGGAGTAGTCGGCAGCCAGATTCTGCAAAGCCTCCATAGCAGCACCGAGCTTGCTAGACTGGATTGGATCTGTAGTCAGTCTAGTCCGACCAATATTCTCCCTGACAGTAGGCTGCACTAGATGTTTTAGAGGAAAGGATAAGAAACCCTAGAGTCAGCAGATAGATACACCATCTATTCCTCCTTTAAGGTCTCATCCTAGTTAATAGTAGCTTATAAAATATGATCAGAATGACTGTCAGCAGTTCAGTTTTAAATTGTGTCTTTTAGAAGTCTATAATTCAACCATAAAAATTCCTTCCAGGCTGAAATCTGGCTTATACTCTCAGTTCAGAAGTCAAAATTCTCTACAGATTTTTTTAAATAGTCTGTTTTGGAGTGATAGAAAAGAAAAAGTAGTCATGTACAAATTCTGGACATTTCTTCCATAACGCACTTCATAATTCACTTCTGATAAGTATGATAAGTTTTAAACTGGTTTTTTCAAATGCTGGTCAGGCCCTAGAAGGAACGTGAGTAATTAAAATCTTCACCATTAACACCAGACATTCAAATGTGAATAGGATTCTCTGACCTTGGGATATTAGGAGTATTACGATATTAGGAACTTATGTGATGTAATTCCAAAACCTGTTATTCTGGTTTATCTTATAAATATTTAGATAATTTATTAAATGCATACATATTGAAAAACAAGGTAGAAACCCTCCTGTCCTTTCATGGCAAAAATCATCGTGAAGTCAGTCACTCAAATGTTTTCCTAATTTAAGCATAAGAAGAAAGACATAACCTGGAAGTATCCAGGAGGAACAAGAGGTCCTCAGAGGGGACAAAGCAGATGCAAAACCCTTCTTGGGAGATCACAGCAGCTCTCATTACTACCGAGCTTCCCTTTGTAGTGGAGAAGATAGAGCAGCTCTTCCCATCCTTGGAATGCTTTCAAACATACTGCGCTTGGCACCCTGAGGTTAGCATGATTTTTGAGCAGATAAAAGCCCGTTACATGAAAAGGCAGATCCCACCCTCTTTCTTTTTTTTTTTTTTTTTTTTCCCTGATAAGAAAGAAAAGCCTTATTCTGTCTGCAGTTCCACT
The DNA here is from genome assembly GCA_013400195.1 of Aramus guarauna. Lineage (NCBI taxonomy): Eukaryota > Metazoa > Chordata > Aves > Gruiformes > Aramidae > Aramus > Aramus guarauna. The sequence goes on along the minus strand of VXBL01004883.1, from coordinate 597,558 downwards.
CATTGCAATGGGAGTCTTCACGGAATTAGGTGCTGCTTCACATAAGAGAAGCAGAGGCAAGCCTTTAGGTAATCGCTACTTCGGGTTAGTCTCCTTATCCTTTCACATTTCCATGTCTAAATGCCCATCTTGCTGCATGTAAAGCTCTTCGTTTCCACTCCATTTAAAAGAGCTAAAATATTTTATATTTTTAGGCATGAGAAAACCATCTTCCACTGTTTTTGACGATTGAAGAACGCGGGCTGAGGGAATCGGAGGAAAGCTCTATTTACTAAACACCACATGTAGATTACCACTGATAGTTTTTCTAAGGAAATTTATGACCTCTGTGGAGTAAATAAACTCCCTTTTTGGTAAAGAATCTGCAAGCCCATCATTCATGCTTGCTTAGAGACATTACTGTCCATGTTGCTTTTATGTGGAGGCTACAGTAAAGCGTGATGTTATGTCTATAATCGAGAGTTGGCAGCTCCGAAAAAAAGAAAAAGCCATTTCTGACGTTACTTATCATGAGGTTCTTGCTAGATTATGGCACATTCACTCTGATTCAGGAAAGAAAGAAAAGGTAATGATAGGACAATTATAATTGTTGTAACTAATATGTTATATTCATGCTCACACTTGCATGCCTCGCTACATTTACTGGCAAGTTACGGCGTTTTACACATCTGAAATAAACAGAGAGCTCTCGCTATGTGCAAAGTGTTTAGTAAGTCTGAAAGCTGTTTGCTCTGTATCTCAGAGTAAATGAGAATGGGACAGGCAATGTTCTTCTGGCTACTCACCCTGTACTCCTACCACTACACTCCTTCCCTGCTCCCCGTTCTGTGCTCTGGATCCAACAGGGACATAACTCTTTAAGGCGATCATGAAAATTAAGTGAGAAGAAGGAACTTTAGTAAGTGTGTGTTGTTGTTTTCAGAAATATTAAAGTGTTTCTTACGCACAAGTAACTCGGTGGCTTTCAGTGGTACTGCTCTTGATTTATAGTGGTGTGAGAGGAGGACTGGGCTGTTACTACCTACAAAGTCTACCTAATGTAATAGATGCACGCAACATGCGTGCTTGTTTTCTTTAGACTATCATGTGTGAAATTATGAATACAACCTTTAGTAAATACTATTCTACCTATGAGTAGTATTTAATTTAATGAATTTAAATTTCTGTATTTAATTTTATGAATTTAAAACAAGTAAGTGCCTTTCTGACTGATGATCTCATGTCCTTAACTCACCCCATTGTACTTCAGCGCATACGCGATGTAATGTCACTGGAGTTTTGCCTCTTCTAGAAAAATGATCTGGTTTTGACAAGGGGTGTCAAAAATCGTTTTCCACCTTCAGATCCACTCAAGTAGTAGTAGAAATGGTTGTCTCACTGGTGTGGACAAGGTCAGGTAAGTTCATGGCTTACCGTAACAAATCATGCTTGTCAAGGGCTCATGGGACAACTTGCCTGCATAGGATTTGGCTCGGGATGTACAGAATTTGTTACAATAGGTGTTGAACTCAACTGACTTTGTCCACACTGGAAGAGCAGTTGTTTTCAACACTGCTCCAAGATGTGCGGAGAGTGGGCAGGCATTTGACAACAGTTGTCAAAAACACGTCGTTTGTCTGGGGTAGGTGCATACCTACTGAAATATTGACACTATAAAAGGCTCGATTCAGTAAACCTGGGATAGCACAAAGCCTGCAGCGTCAGCATGGCCTGTGACTTGCTATGCTGACATACGCTTGCAGGATGTCAGACGATGAACAGGATTTTTAATACACTGTCACTTATCATCTCCATAAATACGGTATGCAAGGCCACAAGCCAATCGTCAAAATTGGATGACTTCTAATATCATGGATTCTAATTTAAAGAAAAGTTGACTTCTTTGATAGAACAGTTAGTGGAAGAAAATACCCATGTTCTAAGCAAGTGATCAATATTCTCATCACGTGAAGCTGATGACATAATGGATAACGCTGAACCTTGCAGCCCCTTCCTATGCTACACACTCTTCCCTGAAAAAGCGTAGGAAACTGAATTGCCAAACCAGACTGGAGCTCTACTGGTATCTCTACTTCTTAGATGTTCATTATTAATTGACCAGCTCCATGGAAGCCTCATGAAAGAAGCAGAATGTAACAGAAGTTTTCTTTTCATATGGTATTTCTTTTTGTAACTGGGCAAAGAATAAGGTAGCATATGAGGAAGGAAACTGAAGCTGAAGTTATTTTCTAACTGGTAAAAGAAAATGCTATTTTGTACGGAACAACTTCTAGTTGACCTTTGCAATGAATGCCACGGAATATTATTTTGGCAACAAATGGAACAACATTTTTAGAAGGATTAACGTTTAATCTGTCTGTCTGTCCGTCTATCTATCTGTGCAGGATTTTAAACAGACTGAAGGAAGCTAGCAGTTCACTCTCACTTATAATTGCATCTATAAAACTTTAAAACTGCGCAAGATCTTTCTCTGCTGTGCTGGATGCCATTAGCATTAGCATATTACCACAGAAAAAGAATCTAAAGTAGAAGTGAACTTCATAAGAAATCTTCCAAAAATCTTCCTTCCCTCAAAAACTTTAATCCCCAACAAGAACCTGACTTTCACAAAGCTCTGTAAAATATATGAACTGTTCAGTACGCTCAAAGAGTTGATAACAGTCAGAGTATTTTTTGATAATGAGAACATCCAGAACTATATTAGATGGGAAAAAGTAATTTTTGAGGAATTTTGAAACCCTGGAGAAATTTCAGTGCTCAATCACGCACTTATACTCAGGAGATATTGTTTTCTTGGCATTGGTACAGGTTTCTATCAGACTGCGTGTCCTATGGCATTCACACCGGATTGCAGAAGTACCATGCAGTTATTCTTTGTCTTTCCTGGCCCTGGACGATAGGTGAACGTCAGCCTTACAAATAATATGGGCACTCAAGACTCTAGATACTTTACAAACACTTTGTAACAGAGGGATAAAAAAGATAGCAAGAAGAGGGGAAGAATCTCTCCAGATTCAGAGGTTCTGTATTGGCACTCTGTAGCAATTCCCAGTTAAAGTGCTTTAGCTGATCCCAGTTGCAATGCAGGTTCACTGGAAAGGGTGACTGGATACGTCCTTTGGCTGATCTGAACACATTGCCTATAGTTTAAAATCAACATCTCAACTTGTTCATAATTTAAAAAAAATGTATCTAATTCATTAGTCTAAGAGTATTTTAAAATGCTTCTGTATTTTCCATCATAGTGCTAAGTCGAAACTGGTGGAATGGAAATTCAAGAGAAGTAGCAAAGAAATAAAAAAGTATCCTACTCTGTTTCCCAGCTACAGAATCGATCAAAGGAGCACCTTCTACAAAAGGAAGACTGTCTAGAGAAGAGGTAAGAATATTCTCAGGAGCTCTGCTGAAGTCATTGCTTCTTATCCAAAAGAAAGACAGAAACGTGTAATTGTACCCTTCCTTTAAAACCAGGTCTTACTGCTTTCCCGTGTGTTACAGATCACACGTTACTTTACACTGGAAGCTTAGTGCTAAAATCTAAAACGTAAGGGCCAAGTTCTGCTCTTAGATACACACACACAACTCCAATGAACTCAAAGAGAGCTGTGTTCATATGTTCAGCAATGGAATTTGGCCCTAAATATTTCAATATTTATTCAGAGAAAAAAAGCTTCTCTGATACATTTGTATCTGATATCTAATGTACGCAGATTACCACCACTGGGCACCCACCTTGAGGGATGAAAAGTTTTGGGGAACCATAAACTCCACATTCTACCTGCTCTGTATGGTTAAATAACATGAATTTGTTTCAGGACGTTGAGGAAATGAAATCCTTAGCAACCTGTGGCTGATGTTACTTATTCTGCAGGCCGGGAGTAATTTGATGCAAATTCCTGGCACTATTCCTATATTTCAAGAAATTACTGTTTTGAATGGACTGATTCTGGAAACTTTCATTATATGAACATGCAATCCAAAAAGAACTAATGTTCTCTGCAGAGGAAAGCTCAGTGTTCTGGTTAAGTCACGCTTATCTTTCAAAGGCTTATGACAGGAGTCCTTAATAACCTAAATATGTCATTTGGACATGGTTAACCTGAGAATCCCACCTGCCCTCCACCGCAAAATGACCCCAGATGTATGTTTGTTAAGGATACAAAGGATTCAGAAACCTGCAAATTTTCTGCAAGCAACAGAATACTCCAATTTGTATATCTAATATAAGTAAAACCCAACTACATACACATGTGTTTTTCCTTGGACAAATGACAGCTGGAGGAGAGCTGGGTTCCAGATTCAGACACCTAAATTTGGTTGTCTACAATGTAAATGTACATTTAAGCTAGCTGTTTACATTCCCATTGTACTCAATAGTGATCTAAGGCTCGATTCACTTGCCTAAAATTAAGCCTCTAGTGCCATTACAGATGCCTTGGGCTACCTAAGAAATGGCCACAGGGCTGGCAGATGTGAGGCAGGACCTACGTGAGGTCCTTTACTCTTCAGAAAGGTAGATGGAGGCCGGAAAACATAGCCCAGAGTACTTGATATGGATAACTAAACTCAGTAGTAAATGGATTCGGTGGCTTCTAGAGAGAAAGTCCAGTGACCAAACGTAGGTGTCTACCTACGGATGAACTGAATTGCTGTCTTGCCTGCACTGACTGTGTTGGCTGGGTTCCATTCACTAGGATGGGAACCCAAACATAGCCCACATGCAGACACCTAATTTTAGGTGACTGCACCTGAAGTTGAAACCTACTCCTGGTATCATAGTTTCCAGAATAGGTACTGTTATTCGAGTAATCGCTATGCTTTTGGTTCAGACAGGGTTCAGCTACCTGGGTTGTGCATTTCGTGCAGTACGGTGGTTTCAGTTAAATGGTGGCACGAAGGAGAGCAAGTGCAATGGGCAGGTATGATTACACGGGTGATGAATCTTGAGGCTGTTTTGCTTCAGTGAGTTCCTTGAGATCTACATGGACAATGTTTAGCTAAAGCTGCTACCTGCTTCCTACCTACCCTGGCTACTAGAGTTGGCTTTTGCCCTTGCTTGGGAGAACTGGAGCTTTGCTTCCTCTTTACCGCTTTCACTTTTAAGTGACTAGGACATCTAGCATACTGCCAAGGTGCTATTTTCAGAGCCGCGTGTTTTTTGGGCAGTCAGCTTTGTAAGACTCTGCACCAAGACTTAATTTCTGTTGTTACAGCCTTTTGGCTGGAGCTCTCTAATCATAGAGGTCACCCTCGAATATCTCTGGCTATTTTGGCCGGATGTTGCCAAAATGCTGTGACCATTGTGGGAAGTAGGTGGGAACAAAAGCACGTGCACACTTGTAAGTTCATTAATAACCACGGCCAGTTGGGCTTCCTGTCCAGGTCTTGCATTGGTGCTAACAAGGTAAGTTAAGAATGATCCAGGACCAAGAAATTCTTTGCTGGTACAAATCATGATTTTGGTTTGCTCTGGTGGTTATCTTGGTTGAGATCAAACCTCAAGCGTTACTTCAGATAATATACACAATTATTAGCATATGTTTCCTTCATTGCATGTGGAAACTCCCAACCTCATTTGTGGAAGCCATGGTTTCGAATACTGTACATCAAAGTAGCATTATTTAAGCTATAGCCTCAGTTAGTTGGTTGGAGAGGCTGAGGAGTTGGTGGCTGGGAAAAGGACCCCTCCAAGTAGTTTTTCTTTAAGTGCATTGACTCAGATCAGTCAGGAACAAAGCCCTGCTTTTATTGTATTTTCTGTTTTATTTGTATGCTGCTTACTTAAGGGTGTGCCTATAGTGTTGGCTTCCAAGAGGAACGTTAATACATGTGCAAAATGACTACTACTGATTGAAGCTCTTGGTCACAACTGGATTACACAACACAAACTTCTATCTTCAAGACCACAGTGGTACCTAATTCTGTTTCTCCAGGTCTTTAATTTCCAGGCATTGGAATTGCCTTCAATCCATTTTGGCACAGAATACATCGTTATTTTCATATTGCACTAGTCTACTCTCCTGCTTTCATCCATATGAGCCAGGAGTGAATAAGAGTTGGCAACTTCATACTCAACTATTATATTGCAGAGCACACTTTAATCAGCACCCTAATAAATAGCACGCCCAATTAATTGGGACATTTGCCAGCAAACCAATTCACTTCCCTACACTTCAGTGGCTGTAAATGATGGATAAATAGCATGCTTGCTGTTGTCTGTGAGCCTATTAGTTGTAATTAACAGGTATGATTTGGTGTTCCCTGGCATGTGTTTCCTCAGTAGCACTCTGCTCATTTTTAAGTCAGCTCCCTGTTCCAGTGCAGTTGCTAAAAATAAATAAAGGACAGATTTCCCTTTCAATATTTGCTTAAATCAATGCAGTGCTTTTGTATTTAAAAAATAATTAATGTAATCTACGTATTTCTATGTATTACATTCCTATATGGTTTTGACAATAAAGGTGATAATTTAATTAGCACATTTCTGTTTTAGTTAGTATAGCAAACACAACTTTGCCATAGGATGGAATAATTTATATTAAAGGGAGGGATTTCTGCTGCAGGTTTCTAATGCTACCTTTTTTACCAGGGGTTGCACGGTGGTTTGCTTTAAAGTGATGTTTCCTTGAGGGATATCCACAGAAGTTCAATCTATTTTCTGAAGGTGGTATATGCTGTGGTTTACTATATGCACATGACACTTTCTCTTATTTGGACACCCTTGGCCAAAGGATTAAATACAATTGAACACAGCAAACCTTTTTAAGCACTGCGGTCCTCACAGATTACTTTAACGGAGACTGAAAAAATTACTGGAAGCAAAGGAATATGAAAAGGGAAATGGTACTGGGGAAATCTCAACATGGGATCTTAAAATCCAGGATGGTGATGGATCAGCAAAGGGTAGAAACATTCATGTAATTAAAGGAGAACACCATTTGTGGGTTATCTGAAAAGAATTGTCCGTGTTGGCATTTACTTTGACTTGTTGGCAGGAGGAAGAGAAACCACCCTGTACCACTGCATACGGTTCCTGATTAGTTGTGGCTTCTGCAGAGGCTCCGTCTCTTCTGTGGAGCATGGAGGATTTCTTTCATTACATAATCTGGTTACTTTCTTTTTTTTTTTTTAAATAGATTAATTATTTTTTTCTCTCTTGTGTGTGCAAATTCTCTTTGCACCAATGCTTCTATACTGAGGTTATTATGCCAAAGGAATGCAAGCATCTAGAGTAACAATGGTTCATTTTTCTTTAATGACTTTGTCGACAGGATGGAGACATTTTTGTGGTGTGATGAATTCACTCGGTCTCCCGTTGTGTTTTCTCCACATGCTTTGGAAACTCTCTCTCTCTTTCTCCGAGAATTGTGGCCATCCACTCCAGCAAGAGCTTCATTACTTTATATTCATTGTATTTAAATGACACCCCAGTGGTACTGACCTCCTGGGATGATTGATGTAAATTATATGCTATGTAGAGGAAAATAAAATCTTTTCCTGACTTTTTATGTTCTGGAGAGAAATAAAAAGTGAAAACAAATGTCAGAGAAAATCACGCCTATTCAAAGTGAAACTTTGTAAGTATTATGGTTTGAGCAGACTCCAGTTCGTAAAAGTGCTGAGGTAGTTTATAATGACCTTACAATCTAAAAGGTGACCTGAAAATGGAAAATAATTTTCTATGTGCCCTTTTTTGGTTCTGTGTAATGCATAACAAAAACTTGATCAGTTTTTTTTTCCCTCTCTGTGAAGTATAGGAAGAATTCAGACTCGAGTAGGGAGCAGCCACTGCACTTCCACCAAGCACAGTAACACACAGTACTAGAAGGGACACTGTGCTCCTCTGTCCTCTTTCCCCCCCATCTGCTAATAAATTTTGGTATAGATTTAAGATTCCATAGCCAGTAAGCATCTGTCTTGCTCAATTACTCTGCCAGGAGTTATGACCTATAGAAATGGCAACAGGGGGAATGTTCTTTCATCAGCCCAGCTCACCATCGGGTAGTAACTTCAATCACTTCTGAAGTGGTAACCGCTCGCTGCAGGCAAAAGGGGTTTGCGCAGAACAGAATTTGTCAGAAAATGTTCTGTCAGTGCTTTTTCAGGCACCTCACCAAGTCACGTTGCCTCTACTCAAGGTCCTGGAAATTACATAGTTCATATTGGCCATGCTCAAGCCTATTATCCCAGTAATCCCCTTATTAAAATTACCGTATGGAATTGGCACAGCCATTTCTTTATTTTCTATGTTTTTATATTAGCCTGTTCTACCAAATCTGATATACGTGAAGATATGCATGGTACATATCATAGACATGTCAGCAACATGCTGCCTTCCTCGTTTTAATACAAGGCTGTAGCAAATCACAGAATTTGGCTAAAAACTTGAGTTGCCTCAAGGAAGCCTGCAGCATCTTTCATAACTTGACAGAAAGCTTTGATTCTCCTTTTCACCAGGCAAATGCTTATCAATAATCCTGCTTTGGCTGGGGTTGCCCAGGTGTTTTACCATGTGTAACACGAAGGAATAGATCAGGCCATCCTCCTCGCAGCAAGAACGAGACGTTGCTGTGCATGCAAGAATCAGCAGCGCGAGGCCTCTTATTCTCTAGGATACTATCTTAGCTGCTTGGTGTTTTGCCCTGTTGCTGTCAGTGCTTGCGCCGGAATCAGCTTTACTTTCATAATCGTAGGCAACAGCTGAAGGGAGAGAGGTTGACAGCACTCAGCAGCGAGCAGCAGAATTGTCTCATCTTTCTGAAGCTGATGTGGGAGGTGGGAACGGGAAGGAAACAGCGTGAAGAGGACTGACAGGGCTTTTATACAAAGTAGTAAGGATGGGGAGTGAACGGTAGCCAAAAAAAAAAAAAAAAAAAGGAAAAAGTAAGGGTAGCAGAAGGAAGCTAAGGGAAAAAGGCAGAAAATAAGATGACTTTCTAATAATCTGGAATTCAGATGGCCACTAGAGTGTTAAGATCATTGCAGTGGTTGCCAGAGCTTCTTCCTTTTCTTATCCATCAAAAAAAGAAAAGTAAAAGGCTAAGACGTCCATAAAATAACAAAGTCTCTAAGCTATTGGTTTCTTAGAATGAATCCTAGTAGAAGTAATATGGATCCTGCTCAGTGTGCAGGCTGGAATTTGAATTAAAGATAGACCGAGAAGGGCAAAGCAAAAGACAGGCTGTAACTTTGCAAGTTACATGCCCTGCAGATCTTCAAGAAAAGCAAGATTTTTGGTGGTGAAGAAAGCACTAACATTTACTCCATTTACCTCTCTCTGTTGGTCACATCGATTAATTACAGTTTATACCACGGTGCATATCAGCCTGTCTCCTAACAAACCTGCGTGTGCACTTGCTGATGAGTGGAATGACCAAACTGAAATCACAAGCACCTACATTTAGGAGATGTTGAAGAAAGAAAAGGTTAAAAGAAGAAAGTAAAGGTAGGCTAAATGCTCCAGCTTGCCTAGTCGTGTCCTTCCCTATCAACCTGTTGAGCTGACAGGACACTGGAAGAGGAAAGCTGCCATTGCCAACACGGAGACGGAAACCAGGCCCTGCCTATAGACGGAAGGTATTTAACCACCTCGACGCACTTAACCACCCTGGTAAGGTTGTAGTAGTACAACCTGCTATGTCATAGTAAGGATTCACTGGTATTTCCAGAGGCAAAACCGCACGCAGACAGCTGTTTTACACAGAGGGGATGACGCTGTACTATCTTCAAACATCTCCACAGTGCTGTAGCTGCAGCCATCAGGGTGCGCTGGGACGTGCGGCGGGGCCAGACACTTGTGTAAGCGCAGACATCCCCCCGCTGCGGGGGATCCAGCCCCCTCTCCCCAAACCTTCCCGCTCTTCAGCGCTCAGAGCAGCCCTGAAGCCTCTCCTCGCCACCCTCCCGCCACGCCCGGCGCTGAGGGGGAAGGGGGGGGTGGCCATGGCCGCCCGGACCCTCCCCTCAGCCGGCAGGCAACACCTGCGGGAGGCGGGCCGGGAAGAACGATCCCGCGGCGGGCTGAGGGCAGCGGAGGCGACGGCGGCGGCGCGGAGGAGGAAGCGGCGACGAGGTCCCGCCCCGCCCGGCTCCACCCCTCGCCCTGGGAGGCCGCGGCTGCCACACAGCAGATGGAGGCGGCGACGCGCCGCGGCCGGTGTGTGGCGGAACCGGCCCCTCCCCTCCGCGGGCGGCGCCATTTTACCCCCCCCTCGCAGCGTGTGCGCCTCAGCGCTGGAGCCGCGGCTGTTTTGGCGGCGGAG
>VXBL01004883.1:562863-579104 GCA_013400195.1 Aramus guarauna | reverse complement strand
CCCCCCCTTAAGTCTTTGTATGCTGTTCAGTTTTTAAACTTTAAGGCACATATGATTGGTATGTTGCAGAATTTTTTCTACAGTTGTTTTAGAAAGTATTAACTGAGGTGTTCCCCTACCTACCTTATCTTGGGTCTGGGTAAAATACAGAATTTACAGTGTATTAATTTATATTTAGGAATATTGATACTGTGATATTGGATATAAATATATAGCTGCTAAAAAGCATCATGATCAGTCCCAATCAAATAATGAGCAAGAAAACGCCTATAAACTTAAAAATCTTTGGGCTGTTCCTGAGTACCATTGCAGCCTCCTCTTCACTCCCTTTCATGTGTACAGAGAGCTTTTCTAGAAATACTGTCACCTTCCTTCATGTGATAGACTTTTTTTTTTAAACTCACTAATTTGACTGTTTAGATTATATGACTTTTTGGTAACTGCTGATTATGGCAGGATCCTGCCAACACTTAAGCCTGGTGCATAACTACTCATGTGATTAAAATCAGACTTCAGTGGGAGTAAACTTGTGATTAAAGTTACACATGTGCCTAAGTGCTTGCAGGATGGTGACCCAAATTAGAATCTGAAGATGAACAGAAGTCTGTGAAAATCTACTTGAAAGCATTAATAAAAAAAGTAAATGTATCTAAATGCATAAACTTATTTTTGTTGTTCATCCTTATGCTGTTATGTTGTTAGCCTTTCAAAACACTAATTCTTTTGTTACTCTTTGAAAGTATCTTGCACTTTGTACTTAGAGTATTACAAGTTTTCTTAAGCCAAGGCATAATATTTGTGATTGATTGCAATGCTTTTAATGGCATTTAATAGAAATCTGGTCATGTACTTTTAGATAGATTTCTTCCCTAAAACACGATCTTAACCGTAAAATTTAAAAGTGAAGAAAGGCAGGATCTCTTTAGAGGTCTTACAGCAAAGCAAACTCTATTAACATATGGTTTTCATTGTCATTACTACTGCTACTACTAATAGTACAAGAAATGAGCAGTACAACTCAACTGTTACTAGTGTGCAACAAACTAGAAGAGGAAGAAACGTAGTGGGAATATATTCTGTTTAACAGGAGACTTACGTAGTGTGTGCAGTTCTTTGTTAAAATTCTTGAAGGGAAAAATGAAACTCCCTATTCTATATTTATAGCTTTCCATAATTAGATAAATTTTGATTTGTCAGTGTTTTGGTAAATTATTTTTAAAAATGAAATTATGTAAAAGCGTTTGACTTGCCTTTTATTAAAGACGAAAATGTAGATGTGGTAATTCATAGAATAGGGGTGGAAATGTCCTGGGTTTAGGTTGGAGTTTTTAATGAGAAATGAGTATAGAAAAGCTGTAAAACATTTTGTATGAAAATAGTATCTTTAGTCATATAAATATGATGATGATATTCAGGTCCCAGTCTTACACATTTCTATTTTGAAGACTTAAGCAATATGGGTACGTAAAGCTGGCATTTTAGGAAGGAAATTTGTGATCTTGGTGCTCATCAAGATTTATCTGGCTTTTTCTGAGATTTTGTTTTACTCCTCTTGGTCTCACTGGAGACAGGATGGATGTGATTTACTGGTGCTTAGGAATATATACTGCAGGAATATAAAAGGATGTTCTGAGTATCAAGATACTAGTGTCCATGAATACCATGTATTCCATAATAACAGTGGTTTTACCTTAATAGTTTTCCATTGGTGCTCCTAGGGTACCTCTAAGTGGGTTGCTGAGATGATATTTTTAAAAAATAGCGTGTTTCCAATACTTTGGTTACAGTAAACATCAACTCCCTTATGTTTTCTACAGTGTCTCAGATAAGGCTTCTTTTTGCATGCACAGCCTTTGCATTCAAGTCTACCCCAAAAAGCTTTTCTTCCCTTTTTAGTATCTAGTGTGAAGCATACATATACTCTCTTTAAAATAAAAGTATTTTAAGTGCTGTTATTTCTTTGTTTACTCAGATGAGCAGCACTGTGGCTAGCCCGATGTCAACGATTGCCTCTTCAAGCGGTGGAAGAAAATCGACAAGCTTTACGCCTGAATTGCAAAGTATGATGTAAGTAATCAGTTAAACTATCTGGTAATATCTACATTTTGTATGCACCTTTTAGCTGGTTTCTTAGAATGTGTGTTTAAGGGTGATGGGAGGAAAGAGATGAGCAGATATCAGTGATGGAACTGTTAGAATTTTACTTCTGATTTGTAATTCTAATTTGTGATTCAGAGGTGAGTTAGATGAATAAAAAACACGTGCTGTGTTGAAAGGAGAGGAAGTCCTGCTGAGTAAAGAAATGCATTTTTAATATTACTTTAGAAGTCATTAGAGACTTGTATTTCTCAGTCCTTCATCCAAGAAAGCTAAGCTTCCTATTGTCATATATGCACATTTAAATAAATATTTTTGTATTACTGTCTTTCAGTGCTAATACAGAGAGGTAGACTGAGACCATAATATTGCTGATGAAATTAAGATGTAAATAATTAAGTTGTAAATAACTGGATTTTGGCAGATAGGAAGTAAAGTTGTTAAAAAGATAAGTTGTTTGCTGTAAAGTAACACTAGACTCTTAGAAACCCAGCTTCAAGCTGTGATATTAAATGATTTTTGTAGTTTACCACTTCTAAAACCTTGAATGTTATTTAAACAGGTGACTTTTGTCAGTCTTAATGATACTTGCATAATCAGAAGGATTCCTTCTGTAGAAGAAATCTTTATCTTGACTGGTAACCTGCTATGCTGGGCTGACTGCAAATCTTCATTTGGTGGAAAGCAACATATTCATCAAAAAGTTCACCTCCACTATATGGCATTTTTTCCCCTTTCTACGTGAATCCAGGACACTGTACTATCAGGATAGGGGCAGGGGGAAGTAATGAGCTTGTTTCCATGTGGATTCATGATCCTGATTTATCAAATGCTTTAAAGAATATTTCAACCTAGAGCTAAAAGATATCTAACCTTTAAGGCTGCAGATAGCTTGGCTGTAAGTGCCTCGTGTCTAAATTGTACTTATTTAAAAAAATACATGACTATGAATGTTAATTTATGGGGCAGGGAGAGGATGCACATTTGCCAATTGCTGAGGTCAGCTGCATGTAAAAGGGAGCTTTGCTTTATGAAATCTTGCAAAAGTGTCTTAAAGAATTTTTCTCTATGTTCATTTGTCAGAGTTGAAAATGAAATGAAGAAAGCTAGTCGCAGAGTACCAAGACATAAATCTATGGTTTCTAAAGATAGTGGTATTCATTGGCTGTTTTCACTCGTCTTAGCTCCGAAAGTCTGTCCAGGATCTTGTGTAAGATAAGATGAGGTAAAGTAGGATGAAGTTAACAGGGAATTAATTTTGGGCTACTGATCTTTACTTTGGCAAGATCACTGAAAACACTCCATATTTGAGAGCTGCTTTTTTACAGTGTTGCTTCATTATTTTTTTTATTAATGTTCAATCAGCTATATAAAAATCAAAATAGAGCATCCACCTTCTGACCCATAGATGGGTAACTATGTTTTAATGATGGGGAAATTTTGTTAAAGCTATGGATGCATCCTCACTGTTACAGTGATACTATCCTTTTGATCATTTTACTTTAGATCATTAGTTGTTGAATATCTATAAATGAATGTGGCTTTTAATATGTTACCTTGTGCAAGTTTAAAAATTTCATATAGTTTTATCTGAAATGTTCTACTCTCCTCCTTCCCCTTTCCATTGTGTTAGAGCTGAAGATTAAGACAGGAAGAATGTTAAAGCTTTATTTTTATTTATACATTTATAAATACATATTATTTTTTTCTGCCAGTTGCCTTCCATAACCATAAAGAACGTAAAGTATTTCAAGCCTCCACAGATAATAATTATTTACCAGTATAAAAACTGCATTTGGCTTTTTAACGTAATAGAAAGACTTAGTATTGCTGTATCACACCAGATACGCTCTCTGTTTTTACTTCTGTTGTACTCGTGAGGAAATTAATTTTGGAGAAAAAAGGTGTTTCAAGTCACTTTAGGCTACATTTGAACTGTGTTTGGTTTGTTTTGTTCAGTTATGGACATGACAATACAAATCCCCCCCCTTTCCTAGCTCTCGTGCTCTCAACCTGCTCCTAACAGTCTCCTCTTGCTGCTACTTTCAGGAGCTGTAGGATTTTACACAGATTAATGACGGTGAGAAGAATGCTGTCTTGCTTGTTCTGTCATATGTTGTAGATTCACCTTCACTCTCATGTAACATTTTCTGATTTGAATTGCTATATGGGCAGTAGATATGAAAGGAATTACTTGCCTCCATTAAATTCTACAGAGTTCCTTGTCAAAAGTAGAAGATACAATTTGTGTTCAGTGAAGTGTCCCTAAGACACTACTAGATTAAGTGAAGCATGGGATACATCCCACTAGAGTATTCTGCAGTGTAATGCAAATGAGATGATTGTTTCCTGTGTGCTGAATCTTCTAAAGTAGATGAATACTTTGTTATGAACCCAGTAGTTTGCTGCATTGAATTTTTTTCAGATAATAAAATATTAGTTTTGTCATTCAAGAGAATTCTGTTTAGTTATTGTTCACATCTATTATAGTCATCTACAGTGGAAAATATAAGTGTTGTTCTTGGTGGAGAAAATAACTGTGACTGTGTTTAAAAAACAAGAGCAGCCGTGAAGTTTGGAGTCTAAGAAGTCTGTGCATCAATTCGGATCGGTATCTGGGGAACCTGCATTTCATTTAATTGTGGACTTCCTGATAAAGTTTTTTGAAGCTACCCTCCCCGCCAGTATACACATGATTCTGTCAGAATGTAGAAGTTATTGTTGGCCATATAAATGGAAGAAATAGACATTTTCCTTTTGCTTCAGAACTGCTGTAGTTATACTTTGAAAGCTATGCAAACAGATCGCCTGTGCTTTAGAGTAACAGTTTTCACAGATTCGTTAAACTAGTAGGAACTGAAGAAATTCCTTGAATGTAATGAGCACATTGAAAGTTACATTTTTATTGTTTGCTGGAAAAAAAAAGGAGACTTTTGAAATGATAAAGTGCCAGGGATGAACCATGTGGAGAAAAAAATGACAGCTGTTTCTTTTGGCCAGGACCGCAAAATGAAGTTACCACTTTAAAAGAACTTTCCAGGCTCTGACAGAAGCTGACATTTTTTATAAACTACATAATTTAGGAAGCTACAAATTCTCCCATTTAGGCAATTTATAACAAATCCATGCTGTCATCTCAAGACCCTGGGAAATAGTAAAAGCTGGAGCATTACAGTGCGAAAAAGGTAACAACTTTCTTAAAAAAAGAAAAAAAAAAAAAGACTATTTCTATGTAGTTTGTTATTGTGAAGTTGAGTAGGATCACCTTTTTCCTATGGATTGTCATCTGTATAGAGTAATATGAAAAGTCACTTAAAATTATCCTGCCTTTCTCAACAAAAAAATGCGTGCAGCAAGAAGATGAACTTGTGAGAAATGAGTCATATGGGGATGTTGAGTGCTCATCCAGAATGGCATTGGTAGTTTGTGCTCATTTTAAAAAAATGGGCTGTTGGATTGTAGGGTCTTAAAAGGTGGAGAGAATGTAGAAAAATTATCTTTTTGAATTAGAATATCAAATCCTGTTATAACCCAGTAGTGCGGTCTGGAAGTCTGTGGATAACAGTACCTCATAGTCTGAAGGTGGTATCTTTGATTAGTTTATAATTTACAGCACTTGAGTGTTGACTCAGGGTTTGATCCCCTGGAATGTCTAAATCTATGTGTACTGTTAAGCTTGTGAGTAATCCCATTTAAGGTGAGGAGATTATTCATATGCTACATCTAATTTTGAACCATGGCACTAGGGAATGAGCTGAATCCTTTTGTAGAATTGTGTTTTTATGATAAACTCACAAATATTTTTCTGATAAATTTGAGAAGGCAAATTTGTATAGGAGTCCTGAAATGAAATCTCAAAATACTGCAGAAAAGCTGTCTTAAAATATTTGTTTCATAGTATACATATGTATGTATGTATTTACAAATAAAATGGTACTGTATTTCCACTGATTAAGAATATTTAAAATACTTAATTGAATTTGAAGAAATGTTTATTTGTCAGGAAAAAAATCTGTTCTGTATCATGTCTAATGCCTGTGTAAATGCTATTAAGTATAACTGGTGATAGTACTTAATATGCTAATTACCTTGAGATATACAGGTTTTAATTAAAAGTATCAGACTGTCCCAAACACATGTCAATTTACAGTGCGCTGCCTTTTGCATGGATATATTTGGCTTTTAATTGCTGAGACTTTGGAATTATTTGATATTTATCTCGATCATTTAAAAGAGCATAATGCTATGTAGATTTTGCTTTGACTTCCACATTCTTTATTTGTATTTGGATATTTACAGCAGTAGATATTAATGATTTAAAAAAAAAAAGTTTTCAGCATGTCGAGTGCATTTTACTGAGGTTTGTTTTACAAAGCTTAATTTGGCTGATCTACAACCTGTTCCCAAACTAACTGCTAACCTTAGGTTGTTTGCACTTATAGTTCTGCCCGGTAGGTTCACAGCCATGATGATTTCACAGTAGCCATTAAAATTCGTAATTTTGCTGAGATAATCTATTTTGTAAATTAAGCACTACTTACAGAGTGAATTTCTAGAAACCATGATGTTCTAAACACTTGTGTTGAATGATTTGAAAGTGAAGAAAGAATTTTTTTTCCGTTGGTAAAATATCTTGATTTTTCTAAGCTACTTTAACTTCTTACAAAAATACTAATTACTGTGATCTGCAGTTAATTGAGAAGCTTTTTTATTGATTCAGTGTATGTTTTTGTTTTCCCCGGAAAACTCATACAGAGGGGATAGTCAAGATTAGTTTAGAATCTCAACAGAATACTTTCAAGCATCATGTGGGTAAAATTTTCCAATGAGAAACATGTATTTGAAACTAATATGACTCAAACACTTCAGTTTCCTACACCCTACAGCTTGATCCTACAGGTGACCCAGTGATTACCTTTGCATGTTCCCGTAATTTTATGACAGATAAACATCAGTTTGAAGCTCAATCCCACAAATGATAAATCTTCGAATGATATTGTATAAATTACTATTAAATTTCCATATCAAAGAGTGTGGTTTTTGTCTACTGGAATTCATCTGATGTGCAGGAAAGTAGCTGTGAGGATGCAGTTGTGGGAAGAAAATCTTAAATACCTGCTTAAACAGGATGCTTTTCTGATATCAAAATTTTGTAAAAATACATGGTTCAGGTAAATGGATGGATGGCCGTATTTATCTTTCAGGCTTGTGGCAAAGTGAATCATCAGCTTGATAATACTTTACTTAAACTGAATCAAGAGGCTGAACTATATTCAGCCCCAGTACTTGGACTATGTCTGGTAACATTCTGAATTAAGTGCATTAAAAGCTGCTTTTTTCCTTCCCTTTGTGTGTAACTTGAATATACATGATATAAATTAAATCCGGTTTCATAATTAGCCTTTAAGGTAGACTTTTTACCAAAAATCAAAATTTGATGTTACAGGGTTATGAAGATAAACGTAGTGGTGGAGGTAGTGGAGAAGACAATGTTTCTGTTGGTTTTATGTAAGATTTTCTGGTTATTCATTTCATTTGGTGTAGTTAGTATTAAAATAATAGTATCCATTGATAAATAGCAAATTTAGTATTGGTATTAATTGATTGTTTCTTTCCAGACAATGAAAGTCTGTCCAGTTCTTATTTCAACTTTCTCCAGCTTGTATCTTATACCCATCTCTAATATACTACTATGGTGTGTTAGTGTGCAGTAGAGATCTTAATAAAAACTTCATATTTCTTTTTTATTTATAAATTTATTTATAATCTATTCTTTCTTTTTTAACTTGTAGCAAATAATTATTTGAGAGACTTGGTAAGAATTGAGGCTAGTTATTAAACCTTTATTTCATTAAGAGTGCTTGGACATGTCTCCCCAACTCTTGGGATGTTTATGTGGTCCCTGTTACTGAAGTATTTGAATGTTTTCTCAATATTCATAATTTTTCTCCTGTCCTTCACTTCTCCATTTTTGTGGCTTGGTGTGTATGTGCATTTTGTGTCATTGTTCATCTATGTATCAAAAGAATGAAGTAAGGAAAAACTAAGCCAAGGACTTGTTTTGCTAACACACTGTTTTGTTCTGTTGAATTAACATATTTCATTAAGATAAAGATTACGTGTGATCCATCACAAATCTACTGAAAGTTCTTTGTTCAGTGTCTGTTTCTCCAGCAAACAGTGATAGAATAAGCAATTAATATTGAGTGCAGCTATGTTGAAACAAGAAGATTGAACCCAAACTTGGAGTGTTCAGTTTGGGAAAGTGATGAAGAATCATTTCAAAGATGAAATTCCTGTCTGAGTACTTCTGATGTCTTAAAAAAACTTGGAGAAGGTCTTTCCTAAATTTGATGAAGGCTACATCAGGTGACAAAGTCATGATTCAGTCATGTTTTTCTGTATATACCTATGTGTAAGTTTTGCAGGTACATTTATAGCTTGAACGATAGTGAGTCCTATAGCTGGCTATGTAGAAGGATCTGGATAGGCAATAGATTTGACTTGAGTAGCTTGCACTCCGTTTTTTAAGTTTCTTTTTTCAGATGCTTATAACTAATTCTGGTGATGAAAAAGTTTTTCAGTAGCTTATTCTCAAAGGCAAATTTGAACAAGTTTTTTTCAGTTCAGAGTTATCAGAGCATAGAAAAAACACTTATTTGCTTATGTCCTTTTTATAAACGCCTACTGCAATAGTTGGAAAAAAGTTAGAAATGTATTTTGCCTGACTTTATGGATCTCTGGCATTGCTGTTAGTGGTGAAGTTGCAGTGCTGTAAGGAAAACTCAGAATCATAGTTGTATTCTTGCCTTTGTTAATTTTCAGCTTACAAGCATAACAATTACAGGTAGTTATTCAGAAGCCGTAGAGGATACAGAGCTCATATCTTCTATTTCTACCTCTTTTTTCATTTTCTCTCTCACCATTTGTTAAAACAGATTAATAAACCACAAAATCTAACGTCAAAATACCTTCAGGAGTTTGTAAAGCTGATAACTAGTGCCTGCCAGTTCTACTGGGGTATGGTCTATATTTCATTGTATTCAAGAAAAATGGGAGCAAGTGAGTTAGGCTTTGTCTTTGTTGCTACTGTTACTTCATCTTACTAAGGTTAACCTGGTACTTCTGATCTTTGTGCTGCACAAACTGCCCACAGGAAAGGGATAGAAAATATTGTGTGTGTATGTAGAGTGTGAGAAACTAAAACAAATGGAAGGCTTCCCTGTTGAGCTTAATACAATGATATGTATCTTTTTATTTCCTTTTTTTTACTTTGTCATCAAAATACTTCTGGGAGTATAAAATGGTATGTTATGGAGAATACCATCTATGTTGCTGACCTTGAAGACTTTTCATTGGAGTACTCTTTCAGTAATAATTCCTTATATGCTGGGGTCTGACTATAATGGAGGCAACTTTCATAATTATTCTCACTGTGATATTTTGAATAATATTTGCAGTTCAAACTGGCTAGTAGAGAGCAGTTCTAGACTTCTGGTCACTCATGGGGTATCTAGGTTGAGCATACTTCTATTTTAGACTCACAGACACTGCATGGTATGAATGTTTATTTTTTTCCTTCCTATTTACATTGTGATCTTCTAAAATCTACTCTTTTTTTAATTGTCTGTTGCAACCTTGTCAGGCAAATAAATTGTTTTTAGGGATTAGTGTTCCTAGAACTCTTCCACTTATTTAGGATTTCTTATCCATTCTCAGATGACATCATCTTGAGGAATAACATTCTGAATTTTTTAATGTGAAATGAAGTTATCAAAATTATGATCTCTAATCTTTTCTTCCACTGATGTATTGGGATAACCTCTGCTACTTGAGTTGGATTACAATTTGTTCAGCACTGAATGCCCTGGAAGATCTCACTGATTTCTTCTAGTATCAGATGTTAAATTTACTTTCAAATACAGAAGTGCAAACTCTGTTTGATAATAACAGTGCTTATGTATGCTAAAATTGTGTTTTCTTATCAGTTAGAAAGTTCAGGGAACTTGTTGGTCACTACTGAAGAAATGCACACCATGTGTAACGTTAAAGAAATGCGATTCCTACAGCTGTGCTTTGCCAGATTGGCTTGTGCTTATGTGTTAATCCATTTTGAATATCAAACTAATTGTAATCTGAATGACTCAAAGTACTTAGATTATATGCGAAGAGAAAAATACACAATATGCATTTTGTGCTGGTTGCAAGACATAATTTACTGTTGCGTATTTTACCTGCAGTGTTTTATTATATGACTTAATGATGTAACTTTTGAGACATTCTCTGTCTGACAAATGATTTCTGGCTTTTGTCCAAAATCTTCTTTTTAGCTCTTACAGTCAGCCTGCTTCTTGGTTTTTGATAAACGTCTAATTTTGTTATCCTAGCCTTCAAAATACACACGAAGTTTTTACATCTCTTTTGTTATAATGGATTTTGTCACCGGTAAGTCCAGTTCACAGTTGTTAAACCATGGGCTTGATTATTTTGTGTTTGTATATGTTGGGTTTTTTTCTGATTATACCCAAATGTATAAACTTGACTCACCCTTGTGAGGCAGATATAAGCATAAATGCGAAAGCTGCCATTCCCCTCATGCCAGGTTCAGTTCTTCAGGAAGAAGAGAGTAAAAGAGTGTTGGCTTTCATATGTCTTGGGTTTCTTGGAATGCACAGCACATGCAGACCCTGATTCTACTTGAAACAACTAAATGATTATACTGAGTTGGAAGTTACGCTGAATAGACAGTCTAGATGATTTTTTTAATAAAACGGGCCAGAATTTATATAGCATGCAATATACAATGAGCGTGTGCTTGAGTTGAATATTAATAATTTATTTTATCTTACTGTATGATCAGGTATGGTAGTACTCACATAACCCTGCTACGACTGATACCTTATGGTTTCAGTTGGTCATATGCTTATCCCTCTGCTTTGAAGTTGATCAGTAAAATCATCTGACTTTGAGTAGGTCATTTGGAATGATAGTGGAAGAAAACAGCAGTAATGACCTGGCTGAGGGAGCCCTTTGGTTAACCAAACTGTAATTTGGGATTGTAAAGAATTTCTCTATCCTGTCCCATTCTTGTTTACCATATTTGAACCCAGAATTGTGCTGAGATTGCATTGTTCAAAAATACTCTGTTTAGCCTACTGAGCTGAAATCCTTTTCTGCTAACATGCATCAAAATTTTTTTCCCCTATTAGTAGAGAGATAACGGAAGGGCAGGAGATGTGGTACTTGTTTGTCAGATGGTGTGTTGCTTTTTTTGTTTACCTCGTGAAATGCATCTGGCAAGAGTGGTAAGGGATAGAAAACTAGGAAGGACATTCATTAGAGAGAGAAATTACTACAGGTCTTTCTACTGCTGGTACAATGTGATATTTTTAAGCTTTTAAACGCAGAGTCTCTTCTGTGCACAGTGCTTGGCGCAACAGGAGTTTGCTGAGAAGGCCTGATAGGGTTCGTGCAACTGGTGGTAAAAGATGCAAGAGCTGCAAATGGAGTGAGTCATAGAGAACCTATTTGAAACCTCATTCTTTCAGGCTGGCACGTTTCTGTACTGCATTTTAAAGTGTAGTTAGTTTAGAACTCTGTTTTGTAATACTGCAGTTTCACTTTACCTCTTGGTAGCAGAGTTCACTTGAAGCAGCCTGAACTTTTGCCTTACTAGTGTCAAACATTGTGCCTGAAATACACTGCTTTTATCTCTTCCTTCTCTCTTTTGTTTTGTTGTTGAGTATCCTGTCTTAATTTATGAAGGCAGCAAAAGGCAGTTAACGTATGGAGTAGTACCTGGGCAGGCTTTTACATAGACCGAATAGATTGCTGGGTCTCTTTACAGACTTGTGAAGGAACATTCCCATAACTAATTTCAAAATTACATTCCTACTCAGAAAGCTTGCAAAAGAAACACATGAATGATGTTTATATGAGGAAAGACTGGAGAGGTTAATCTGGATAACAGTTTTTACTATAAACCAAATTAACTGAAGTTTAGCATTCGTCTGGATTATGTGTATCTTGCATTTCTGCTCTACTAGTACTATATTTTTCTCTTGCCGGTTCAAAGTTAGTGTAGGACTTGCAGTTAATTTGTGAAATCAGTTTTGGTAAGTATGAGAAGAGTTCCTCTAAGTAAGTTTTACGATGCATACAGTTCTACTCAGTTTGTTCCGAGTTGCACACAACTTCTCAAGTTTGAAAATTTTTTTTATTGTAAATTTTTAGGAAATACAGTTCCAGGATTCTGACCTTAGATTGCAGAAACTTTCTGGTTGCAGGTTTTGACAAGTTGTTTTAAGGTATTATCTAATACCTAAATAAAAGATTTTAAAACTTGGAAATGATCTGTTTCACTTAAATGAAGGCATACATATATTGTAACCAAATACTGATTAAGCCATAACCTAATACATTAATCAAGCTCAGCATTTTCTACTTTTTTCCCCAGTGTAATAAATTGTAATACATTAGTTCCAGCAGACTGAACCTGAAAATCCAGTTTAACTACAACTATGGCCATAACTGGCAGATGTGTCTGCTCTTAGCTGCTGAAGTCTTCAAGCTGCAGCTGTTTCCGTAACTTGCAATCTCAATTTATTTGTTCTAGTCACATTTAATTTGACAGTATAGATAGTTATGTGTCAGTGTGCAATGTTGTTACAGAACATTATTCATCCATACAGAGCAGTAGGGCGGTAGAGACTGTAATTACTATTGGCTTTTTCATTCTTCTGAAGTCATTCCACCCTATGGAATTATTTCCAGTTTCAGCAGATAATTTATTGAAAATTTACAGTTAGAATGAACATTAAGTGACTAGTGGTAGAAGGAGGAGAAGGAAACTGCGGATTGCCCTGTGTTCTAAGTAGCTGACTTAGAGTGTCTTTGTCGTCTAGGTGCTATTTCTGGCTCATTCAGCTATCTGCTCCGTGGCTTTGGAGAGCAATACTTTTCTTTTCTTTCTTTCTCCTAAGGCGTAAAGGCTGTATAATCCTTCCCAGGTTTTGCTGGACTGATGCTGCAGTCTGCCTCCCCTGATACAAGGCTGTGTCTTTGGAGGTACAAGATAGCCCTTAGCGGTTAGAGAAATGTGTTTATGTGTTTTTTCTCTATCATTGTGAGTTCAACATAGCAATTTAGATTATGACGTTCTCCCTAAATTGGTCTGTGAGGTGATTAGTTTATCCTCAAATCCCACACTGGCTCTGGGACTTACAATAAACCAGCTAAATAATGATAGATGGAATAACTTCTCCTCTTACATAGTTTCTAGCACTTTATAAATAAGTAACACCACCATTTTTTTTTAATGTAACTAAGTGTATAAATGGCTTTGTACTCTTAATTTCCATCAGATTACTCTGCTTACTCTTCATGTTAACTTTGTTATATATACACATATATAAAATATATATATATATAACAAATATATATAGCATACTACATATGAAATCTCACTGTCTCTTTTTATTATTTTTAAGTTGATTTTAAATCCCGTAGACCAGCATTTGATCTTTTTGTGTGTTTCTGTAGGACCTTCTATAATGATGCACTAAGGTGTTGCAGTGATTAGAAGGGAACCCATCCTCCCCTCCATACCTCTCTTGCCTGTGAAATAACTGAATACTGGTTCTTTTAGCTTGGCTGAAGAAATGGTAAATAATAATTTAGCAGTGGGGATATAACTGGATGGCAGAAATGTCAGTAAGACTAATGGCAAGGTGGGAGGCGGGTGAAGAAAGGACAAGAAGGAGAATAGGCTAATGGTACCTGTTTATTCTACAAAATAATATTGGCAGTTTCTTAATAAGTTAGCAATTATGAGCTTTTTTAGTTTTTTTTTTTAAAAATAACAGTACCCAGAACATGTAGTTTGTGCTTAAAGCTTCTTTTTTTAAAAAAAATTTTTTTTTTTTTTTTTTAGGGAAAACTCTGAGCAAACAACTTATTTGCTTTCCTGATTTGGTGATGGTGACTCTTTTTTCTGCTTCAGTTTTTAAGCAAAAGCTATAAGCACTTTATGGTGTTAAAAAGCAGCAGCTTCTGACCTAATGTACCCTTCTCTGAACGATAATGTTTCTTTGTTACTTATTTTTAGCTCAGATTGTTTTTCTCCCCTTTCCCCCAACATGATTTGTACAACCTTTAGAAAATTGAGTAGTTGTGGTTTTGAATCATCCTCCGTTTCTAGACTGAATGAGTATTTCTGAAGAAGCACTGGCTTGCTTATGAGTGGGTCTTTTTCTTACTTAAAAAGGCAACAGCCATGACACAGTCTTACCCCCTGAAAAAAGAAGATGCAATACTATAGACTCTTAGACGGTATTGTGACCCTGGAAGGGACAATGTGTTAAGCACTCATTTAGTTTTGTACCAATGTTATATTGCTAGCAGATGTCCTGTTGTTTTCCTTTAACCATGATTCAGAGTCATTTGGATAAAATATCTTGAAGGGAGTATGTTTTGGTCCTGAAATAAAGCATGACTATCCATGTTGAAACTATAGTAATAGTTCAGTGTGAATCAGTCTATATTTGACTCCTTGTTTGTATTTAAAGCCTTCAGTATATCTAGTACATTTATGTTATTTGTGCTTTTAGTAAGGTACAGCAAGATAGCATGAACATCTGATGTGCACACACTGACAAAAAAACTCCCACAAACTTACAGGAATAAATTTGAATTCCACAAAATATAAATAAATGTGACTGGCCATTTTAAGTGTGGGAGAAAACAAATAATGAATTTCATGGCAAACTATTTTTTTTTCCTATTAAAGTTAATACTTTTGTATTAGAAAAGATTCCTGTTAATTCCACAAATAAGGTGGCTCCCCTCTAAACCAAGCTTCTATTTTTTTATCTTCTGAGTTACTCACAGGAAATGAAGAACCTAAGCAGTAGGGCCATGCTTTTTTTGTGTGTTCATATTATATGGGTTTTCATTTCAATGAGTACTCACACACGCGTGCATTCTCAATGATTTGGCAGTATTTCTGTACCAGTTAATAATACTGAAGAATGGAATCATAGAAAAATTTAGTTGTAAGTGACTTCTGGAGGTCCTATCTGCTTCGGACCTTAGATCAGGTTGCTCCATAACTATACGAGAAAAATGTGTGTTTATTTTATATTTTACTTTAACTACTGTAGCCTACAGTAGTAAACTGCTTTTTCCAATATAGCTAAGCTAGTATAATTACTCTGGAAAAACTTTTAAATGTAGACTAGACTTAAGCAGCATCTAAAATTACTAAATAATATTTAATTTTGATTTTCTGGAAAGTCGCTTTCACTAGCCAAGTTAAGACGAGAAAATATATAGTCCTTATGGAAGGTATGTATCAATGTGGTTTAGTATGTGACTCCATACCTATGACTACTTTTTCTGCTAGACCGCAAAGCTACTGCAAATCCATATTTTAGAGTGTAGACATTGGAGTAATTCTGCATATTTCCCTGAAAAAAATACAATTTAAAGTTAACGCCTTCCCGCTCCCAAAACACTCTGTTATCTGTTTCTAATTTTTTGAGAACTTGCACAAAAGAATCAATAATTACTATTTTACAGAGCTGCTTCTCCATTATGATAAAACATTTTGTGTTACTTTTAAAACTGGAGTTTATTTTATGTAGCCATTACAGTGCTGACAGTTGCTATGAAGGAATTCTTTTTTATTTAAAGAAAGACGTTTGAGCAAACCTGGAGACTTGATAAAGTATTGGGAAAGGATGAAAAAAATACCCTTCTATTCCTCCCTCTTTTTAGAAGAAAAAGTATGTATGTTTTAATTAAAATAAATTCTATTTCTTTGTGTGCATGTGTATTTATATGCTTATATATATTACCGTAACATTTTCCTTACTTCCAGTTAATACCAATCTATTTGCCTAGCTATCTAGGAGGAAACATGGGAATAAAAATGTTAACATGCAGGGAGAGGTTGATCTGTGCGAATACATTTTCTTAACATCCCTCCACCTCTCTGATTTAGCTACCTAAATTAGTTAGCGTTTTGTTCCTCTTTATAACTTTAAATTGAATGATAACTCTATAGTTGGCAGATTACTGCAGCCAGATCTCTCTTCTAGAGTTTTGTTTGGTAAGGCAGTTCAGTCATTGGCAGTGAAGGCTGC
>VXBL01004883.1:542126-562791 GCA_013400195.1 Aramus guarauna | reverse complement strand
TCTTTATAACTTTAAATTGAATGGCAGATTCAATTAAATTAAATTAAAGTTGGCAGATTACTGCAGTCAGATCTCTCTTCTAGAGTTATGTTTGGTAAGGCAGTTCAGTCATTGGCAGTGAAGGCTGCTGAGTAACTTTGTCTCTTGATTTACAGTCTGTGATGAGAACTTCACTGTAGTATTCTGGGTAGTATAAAAAAAAGATTGTGTGGTATTTTTGTTGGTGTGGGGTTTTTGTTTTAATGTATGCATGTTTATGTGTGTATGTACAGAGTTTAGAGAAGAAAGAAAAATCTATTAATTGTGGTGTGCTTCAATAAGGGGATGATTATTGACTAAGACTTTAATACATCATCTTTGTACAGATGGTATGATCATAGAGTTGAGCATGACTTCATAGTACAAGCTCTGATGTAAGTGAAACCAGTTTTCTCTGTATTACTTACTAGGAGGGAATGTAAGCTTTTTGAAGCTGGTCGTAGTAGTCTTTTGCCTTGTTTTAACAACAATATTTTTATGCATTAATCTGTTTAACTTCCTAAGCCTCTGCTGATGTCCCAGTAATTCCAGTTTTGTTTTTGATGGACAGATCAGCTGTGAAAATCAAATTTCATTTAACTCTGAAGCATGTAATACAAATAGTGTAAGTAAATTTAGCTGTATGCAAATTAACTTTTAAAACTGTAGAAGTGTAAATGCTGATTGTCTCTGAATGGGATGTATTATGAGAGTTACAGAAATACTGTTGATCCTGGACCAGGCACTTCTAGGTCTGTTTGTGCCTACTGAACTTGAATTGCAAGTAGGTAGCCTTATGTAGTGAATACTGAAAATCTAAACTGAACCAACTTTAATACATGTTAAACAGGGCTAGATGCATATCTGGTGACTTGCAAGAGAAAGGCTCTGTAGCTAGTTGGCAAACTTCTGTATTCTCTGTTTCTCTATTAAATGCCAGTTTTATTCCTTCAAGAGTGAGACACTCTCTTGGAAAGAAACGTATTAAAACAAGCTCTGCCTGTGAGTTTGCACTGGCAGGATCTTCCACTCTGCCTGCCCGGTAGGACCCTTCACATATGGCTCTAGTTACGTGCCCAGTGCTGACTTTAAAGTGACAACTCCGTATCTGTTGGGTCCTGCTATGGTTCAGATGACTGAAAAGATAAGTGATCAATTTATAGAAGGAGAGATGAAACACTAGGGGTTCTTTCTAATGAATTATAGAATTATTTTTCAAAAAGTGCCGCAGTGTTTGAATAATCAAAGTCAGGTATGTTTCTGGAGCCTGGGTTAGGATGGCAATATTTATCTTTGAATTCTTAAGACAGATAAAAATCAAAAGCTCAAACCACCAGCTATTTTTTAATGTTTAGGTTAATCCAGAAAAATAGACTAAAATTTTGAAAATTGCTTATTTAAACATGGATTGAGGAGCTATATACTGGGCATTTCTTTTCTTTCTTAAAAAGACTTCTCTATGTAGCAGTGTAGGATTTGAGGGAAAGATACTGATTTATCATTATGATCCCTTTGAAACAGGGAAATCATACCACTATTTTATCAATTGAAAATTGAGGCCATGGGCAGAAACTCCTGGACTCCGTTTAGTTTTAATGGAGGTTTTTGCCCTTTCCTTACCTGTTGAATAAAGCTTTCTCTAGTCTGAGTGATGTAGGCAATACAGTGAAATGTATTTGATACCTGTAAGGATGTCTGATTTTTTTCTGTTCACAACACTATTTCCTCCATTCTCACACAAGTGAAGGTAGTTGTCTTAATAAAACAGGAATTAGACTTTTTTTATATAATTGTTACGTGTAAGCTTGCCATGTGGCTTTACATGTGTGCCACGTGTTTCTTGTATAAGCGTCTAGTGTTAAAGATGAGTGTTGATAGGTGATACCACTAACAATTCACATGAGGTGAAAAGCTAACATCTTTTCCAGCTGATGATACCTGTCACTGCTATTGTTGTTTTGGTAGTCTCTTGATGCTTTAAATGTAGGATGATAAAAGCATGAATCATAGAATCACAGACTGATTTGGGTTGGAAGGGTCCTCAAAGATCATCTACTTCCAACCCCCTGCCATGGGCAGGGACACCCTCCACTAGCCCAGGTTGCCCAAAGCCCCATCCAACCTGGCCTTGAACACTGCCAGGGATCCAGGGGCAGCCACAACTTCTCTGGGCAACCTGTGCCAGGGCCTCAGCACCCTCACAGTGAAGAATTTTATCCTAATATCTAGACTGAATCTACCCTCTTTTAGTTTAAACCCATTACCCCTTATCCTGTTACTACTTGCCCTTGTAAACAGAACAGTGAATGAATAAAGAACAGTTACTGCTACTTTACTACTGCACGAGAGGTAATATTCATGTGTTTCTGTTTTTTGTGGTCAGTGAAAGGCTCATTTCTTTGTTACTGTAGATGAAAAAAGGAAATTAGGAATATTTTTGTGCTGATTGTAAGAACATAGCTATCACATGTGCAGCTGAGACATTCAAAGAGCAGTCCACCTATTACAGCCAAAGCTGGAGAAAATAATTTTCAAGGAGTTTCAAACTTCAAAATAAGCAGGGTTTTTTGGACTGAAGGAATGAGTGTCAGCACACTAAAAACTCTGCAGTTTAGATTTTATATATAGTACATAGTTACAATTTAGATTTTATTATTGAGGCTTTTCTGATATACTTGCTTATAGTTAGTGTAGCAACATGTGTGAGTGGTCTTTATTTTTTTCCAAATGGAAAGGCCAAGTGTGTTTATTCTCAAGAGAGGTAATGACGAGCTGGTGCAGTCTTTCCTTACACATTGTTAGTATGTCTCAGTTCTGATCTTTTGTGACTATTGGTAGAGGGTTCTTTATGATTGTGTCTTCTTAACCTTGGGGCTTGGTATGTCTCAGATTAAGAATCAGAGTCATCTTTGAAGTCTTGGTCAGGACCTCCATCTTAAAGGAATCCACTTGACTTCCAGTCCAAGGTAAGGTGGACTAAATTCAAATCTACTTAGAGTTGAAAGGCTAGAAAGCAATGTATCTGCAAAGCTATTGGTTTTCAGAAATCTGTGCTACTTTGTTAAAATTTACAAGGAGTAGGATGAAACACACTTTACTGGCAGGAATTTTAAAACTTATCTGAACCAAAACAAGAGCGCTCTGCAGTGAAGCCTATTATTTGAGTCCTCTAGCCATTTGTGCCATCTGACTGTAAAAAAAACTACCCAAACAAAAAAAGCAGCTGTAAACATGACTTAACTAGCTAGTTAAACNTGGACTCTCTCCAACAGCTCCATGTCTGTCTTGTACCCAGAGCTGGATGCAGTACTGCAGGTGGGGTCTTAACAGTTCAGCTGTTACCTGTTACCAAAGCAGGACAAACCACACCAAACCACACACTTACTGGGTTTTTGAGTTTTCTCTTAGTAATGTGTGATGTAAAAAAAATTTCCACTGTTCAGTATGTTCTTACAATTAGGATGTGCACCTTTCCCCCTCACACACGCACTTTTTTGTTTGCTGAGTCAACAGTCCGGTGTTTTAAAACTTGACTCAAGTTGTCTTGCAGAAATTGAAATCTTATTCTCAACAGAAAAAAAAGAAAACACTGGAAGTGATTCCTGTTTTTATTTGACTTTTTTGTAACTGCAAATTAAAAATGAGTTGTGCATCACTTATCAAATTCAGTAATAGGAACAGGAAACATTTTATAGGTACTTTACATGTCGAGAACAGACTGAGCAGATTATCTGGATGATTTCAGATTTTGAGCAGGATATTAACATTGACTTTGGGAATGAGATACAAATAGCTGTGCATGTATTTGAGTGTTTTGCTGAGTAAGGTCTATTTATAAATAAATAAAACCTTTTACTGAAATCTAGAAAACCCAAGAATCATTGTACCAGAAAGTATAAATTATTGCTAGGTTTTGGGCATGCAAACAGATTCCCCATAGATAAGATGGGATGTGAATTTGTACTGCCTTACACACTCTATCGTACTTCCATGTATACGTGCTTTTTCCCATAGTAGATAGTAAGTTTGTTCCCCTTTCATTCAGGGACAGTATAACCAACTGAAGAATAAATGTGTGCACCTGAGCACATCCTTCAGAGTAGCTGAGTCACCACAAGGTTTCCATCCTACCTTTTCTTGTGGAGAGTGGATTATGTATCGAAGCTCTTTCCTTTATCAATGATTGTTACTTGGTAGTTACTGAACACAGGAGGTACGGGGCTGGGAGGGAACTAAGAGTCTGCTTATTCCAGTCTGGGTCACTGAGGCAGGATTCTGTATTACCAAAATCTTCCTGACAGCCAGCTGTCTCATCTGCTCCAAACTCTCTAATGAAGGAGATTGTTGGGTAATTTCCATAGAGCTTCTTTTCTTTTCTGATAGTTACCCCTCTGTTTCTCTAGGGAAATGATGTCTGTGTTAACTTGACTTTTTTGTTGTACAGGATTGTAGAAAGAGTATGACTACTCAGCATTAGCGACTCTGGATAGAATATGAAAATAGTTTGGATGTGGAGGAAGTATTTAATCAACTTTCTCATTGTTTAAAAAAACAAGTAAATATCTCAAGACACAAACAAGCTTTAGAAGCTGTGTAGATGGGTTTGCAGATCTAAAAGGCCCTAGAAAATCCAAGCTGGCAAGTCCTTATGTGGCATGCATGGCATAGTTGCAACCTAGCCATGGAATACTGAATTGTTCAAAATACCTTCTTATACCTCCTTTGGTTCTGATTTTTTTTTTTTGTCTTTCACCACAAGGCCAATGAAGAGTTGATCACCATTCACTTTATAGTGACTCTTCCAGTTTCTTTAACCTTTTCACACTGATATTAATGTCTTATTTTCCACCAGCATTTTGGGATTCCCACGCCTACTTTTTATGTATGTGACAGGCTTGGTAGTATCTCTGAGTATGTGTTGAACACCTACTACCATTTTAGTTTGTGACTGTTTTTAATTTACAGATTTTCTTCTAAGTTACCATTTTGGGGAAAGTTTTTCACCTTTTAATGAACAGACTATTCTCGAAGTCTGCATTTTTACACTTGTCTTTTGAGTTTAATTCTGTTTGGTTTTGAGCTTTTCCTTTTTGATCAAGCTATCTTGTTCTCTTCAAATGGTTGAGCCTCCTGTAGCTTGATGTCATAGTAAATTGCAATAAATACACTTCCTGTTCTCTCACCTACGCTGAATATATTAACCTAAACAAAACTGAGCATCGCATATCTCTGTGGCACTCTTAAAATATCTTGTATTTTGATAGGGAGTTATTGTTATCAACTAGTTTGCAACATTCTCTGTTCTGAGTTTACAAGTTGCCTTGGGTAATATGTAGACAGCATAATTTTTTTTCTGAAGCCAAGTTGTTTTGATTCTGCTGCTTAATCTTTACTGATAAAGTCAGGTTTTTCTGTGAAATTAATCAGTTAAGTTGACAGGTAATTATTTGTTCTTAATGCATTTTGGTTGTCTTTTCATCTTGCTACTCTGCAGTCGTTTCTGGGTTGACCATTTCAGTTTGTTCAGAATCTCAGGTGCAGCAGTGGTTTCAGTGAAGAGTATTGGTGTATGAGAACCAGATGCAGGACAATCCTTTGTCTACAGTGTCAACTGTGCTTTTAGGAAACTGGCTGAGAGAGAACAAAATAATCAGTTCTTTTAATCAGAATCTTGCATGGTGCTGTTGACACAACCAAGTTGGTCAGTGACGTTTTTAAAATCATAAATGCTTTGAATTTTTTTTAAAATTTTAGTTGCAGTCAAAACCAGTTTTCTAGTTGAAAATACATTTAGGATACTTTCCAAAGTAGGGAACAGCTATATTTGGTGATGGCACAATTGTTAGCATTGCTATTTTCAGGTTTAAAATATGCTTACACGAAGAAAATGGAAGCATTTTGCTGACAATATTTGCTAAGCATTTTTCCAGCAAGAACCAAAATTACCAAGTCCTAACAATGTGAGTCATCAGTATGTCTTTTTAAATTTTTTTTTTTTTTTTAGAACAGACTTCTCAAATATACATCAAAATAAGTTAACCTTGAAGGAGACAGCTTTACTTTGGGCTAAAACAAACAGATGCTCAGCAAGGCTGAACTGATGATGTGCAACATAAAAGTTCTGATAAAAGTTCTGCTATTGTTGTTGATTTGTGTTCAGGGTCATACGTATGTTTAAATATTTTTCTTATGGAAGAAATGTATAACATGAACAAATGTATAACAAAATATAATTTTCAAAATTCAGAAATGAAGGATACAGATTTTTTGTTAAGAAGTCTAGAATTTCCAGGTGGCTCTGACTTCTACACGGCACCAGAACCTCTAAAAGGCATACCAAGTAACCATTGCTATGTGAAAATAAGACAGCTGAAAAACCTGTGGTCAGGTGGTCATATTCTTTTTTGCCAATTTTGAAAGTAGAAGAATATGATTTATGATCATAATACATTCAGTTTGCAATCAGCTTCATGTTGGAGCTATGCGTTGGTCTATATGAAAATAGAGGTAACAGGATAGTATACAAATGTGAAGATGCTTAGAAACACTTGAAGGAGAAGACCAATGGCCAAGAATGGGCATTTGAGCCAGAGCTATACTCCTTATTTTCAAGAGCTGAAGGTCAGAAGTATGAGATGTGGGTAGTAAAATGCTAAAGGACGAGTTTGCAAGAATCAAAACATTTGGCCATGAAATGGCATTCTCCTAGTACTTCTACCGTTAGAAAATGGGAGAATCATTAAGCAGAAAGAAATAATCCACTGGCAAATGTGGAAGAATTATCAGAATTGCTCTGAAAACAAGCTGTGTTACTCAAATTTTACATTGCCAAAATGTATGCATTGCCTGACCTGTAATGCTCCCATCACCCTTATAACATGTGTATGGCACCAAGGACGAGGGGTTTTTTGATGCTCCTCTCTTTGTTGTAGAAAACTAGTCACATGTCAGGAAGATAGCTTTTCCTTATCTATATGTTTTCCTGCTTGAGTCCCTATAAAGCAACCTTGTAAAATATTTTCCCAGAGTTTTATGTATCCTTATTTTGTCTTCGTTTATTCAAAACCCTGAAATCAAGTTTTAGGGTTCCTGAAGTATCACAGTTGCTTCTCTAATATTATGCAGACTTGAGTAGTCAAGTATGTTGCTTTTTACAGACATATATGTACAGATATGTGTGTGTGCGTATGTACGGTCATTATGAACTGAAAATCTGGAGGCAATTTTTCTGTGGCAAACCTATATAGGCAGATTACTCAGAGTTGCCACGGAGGCTGGTGCTCCTGAAGGTGAAGTGCACATGTTCTGTTCCATCGGAACAGAGCAAAAGGTTCCCTACGTGAGTTCTTGGAACGGTTGTGGATCTCCCCTGCTAGGATGTTTGTGAGTAGTCAGGAAAGGAAAGAGTTTACAGGTTAAGAGCATGAATTTAGTTTTCCACCATCTGACCTTTCTTGCACGCCAGCACAGAGCAGCTTTTCTGTAGCATCAAAAGATGTTATTGTTTGCTGGGATAACTATGCTAATAAATCCTCTTGTACAAATGTATCTATTATATTATAAAAACCCCTGTGTGTTACTCTAAGTAGTTTTATTAGTATAACTGCGTTTAAACTAGGCCTTTTTCCATCATCACTGTCTGTAAAATAAAATTGCACTTCCAGCATAGTCTACTACTTTTCAGTGTTGCCCAGGTCCTTCCTTAAGGTGCACTGTAATAGCAAGTCACAACAGAAGTTCCGTTCTGTAACGTAAGAGTGAAAGAGAGATACAGCTCTTGGCACCAGGCTGCTCATTACAAAGACTTTCAAATGTGTATCATCCAAAGGATTTTTTTTTTTCCAAAATCTATACGATTTTTTTTTTCTCTTGCTCCATTAACTTTCATTCTATAAGCACTAAAGCTGAAATCAAGTATGATCAGATATGCTTCTGTGATCTTTCTAGAATCTTGTTTGGAGTTACTAGTTAATTATTCATGGATATTGTCCCTGTTCTGCATGTCTTAACTGATTGAATGCTCTCAATCTACTGTAGTACAAAGCAAACTGGGTTTCCATGAATGTGAGCACTCATCTGGTCAGAACTCTGATGTGCAGCATGAATGAAGGTAAAACTAGGCTGTCTGTGTGTGTGTGTGGGGGGGATTAAAAAAAAAAAAAATCACTGCTGCATGTCACATTAAGGACTTAGTTTGATCTGGTTCAGCAAAGTGTAAGGCTTGTGTCAAGGGATATTCCATGTGTGGATGTTGTGTATTTGGGTATGGATTCATGTTTAGAATATTTCTTAGAAAAAAGTGGAAGAAACAACAAAATTAGTGATGTATTTTCTGAAAGACAAGCCAAGCTTTTACTGAAAAATGAAAAAAATCTGTGAGAATTTGCAGAGATATATTTTGATATTCCATATGTTCTCATTTCAGTTCATTGCTTTGATTTACTAACTTGACTACCTTATATGTGTAGATAGGCACTTCCCTCACTAACGGATTGTTTTAATATATTTCTTTCTTTGTAGGATTGGTACATATTTCTTTGTAAATGAGACCTTAATATCAGTGGTTTCTAGACATTGTTGTCTTCAGAAAAAATGTAGATATAAATCTCATTAAAATAGGTGATCTGTGTTACAATGTATTGCCCTCCTAAACTGTGTGGATATGTTGCTTTCTACTGTGAAGAATAAAATACTAGAAATTCATGCTAGTACCTATTAGGAGTAAGAATCATTTTCTGTACTAGATTTTCTCCATTTATGTATTTTTTAAAAAAAAAAACAAACAACCAAACACCCTTCTCATCCCCTAATTTCCTTTCTAAGAAATACAGCTAATGTATGTTCATAACATTAGTGTATTTGCTTTTGTTTGAGTAACTCTTCAGTCACTGTATTCACTTCTGCTTTATGCTGTTAAAAAGTTTACCATAAAGAGCAGTTCAGAACAGTTTACTTTCTGAAAAACAAGTGACTCCTGGTAATGCTGCTTTGCGTGGCTTGTAACATTCCAAAGAACAAATAATACTAAACTACACTATTTTTTTCAAACCTGAGCTTCAAAAGAATAGAATGTGAATCTGACAGCAAGAAATACCGATTTGAAATACATATGAAATAGATTTCTGACGAAGAGGGAATTTGAGAAATACTTCTTTAAGAATTCTGGTGAGATACACAAACCACCTTCTGTAAGCTCTCTGAACATAACTAGCACGCTGCTTAGTTTATTCAAAAAGGACTGTAAATTCTGGAAGTTTTAACTTGATATGTTTGCAGGTAACATGATTGATGTGTAACTCTAGAATGAAAGGAGTATTTAGAGTCTTGGCTATCAGTTCACCAGTTCTTATTCTTTAAACAAAGACAGGTCAGATATTAGTCTTCTCCTCTGTAAGTGTTACAGTTTCTGACTTCATCCTATGAATACAGACACATACAAACTCAGAAAATATTCTAATACTCGAATGCCTATCGATCACTAAATCAGAAAAAACATAATAGTGAAGGGGGGCTAGCCTATCTGTCATAAGATTTTTTTTTTTTATAACTTCTCAGAGGTATATCATATTATAAATGCATTAGAAATGTTTTGCTCTGAGGATATGTAGCATTCCTATAAAGGTTAAATCAATAAAAATGATTTGGCCACATTCCTAAGCATGGCTAGAACAGGTAGCCCGTTGTTTAAGGTACCCTTGAATTTCTGGATCAGATTATTATGGTGCAGCAAAAAGGCTTACTAAAGGCTTCTTACTGTCTGCAGCGTTCTGTGTTTCTATGTGAAGATATCGTCAGCCTAAAAAAAAAAAAACCTTCAGATTTTCTGGGCTACTGAAAAAAAAAAAGAGTATTTTTATGTATATAGGTCTGAAATGTTGTGCTGTATGTGCTCTAAATTTTAAAGGAAGTTTTCAACAAGAAGGGGTGAAGACACGTCAGTAGTTGATAACAACCAGGTATGTAAAGAAGAAAGAGAGACGTCTTTTAAATCAGTGTTGAGACTAGTAAAATTGTTGCCCATCTCAGTATCTGTATTAGTTTTTTAGATTATTCTTATTTTATGCATATCTGATCAAGTGGAATACCTATTATATTATGTATATTTACTATATCTAGCCAGTTCAGTAAGCAAGTAAGATTATTAAATGTGATGGTAGAAGACTTCAGACAATTCTTAGTTCAAATTCTTCTAACTTTATACATAGCTGATAAAATTTAGTAGCTGTTATGTAATGTTTATTCAATACATCTGGTTGGTTCAGTAGACAGTGTTGAAGTCTGATAGTAGACTATTTTTTATAGATTTTTAGTGCATTTTAAAATCTTTCATGCACGTTGAGGAGCTACTGTATATTATTGTTACAGGGCAGATTTGTGTCTTACATTGCATGCGTGTGCTATGCATCTATGCTCCTGACATTTTTATATGGGTTTTATGGAGCACAAGCTTACTGTAAGAACATGACACTAAGATTAGAGTTCAGACTGTATGTGTATTTTAAATTTATTTCACTTAGTTTTACTGTACCCTTTAAGAATATTGGAACTGAAACCCAATGCCATTTTATCTTTTTCTTTGTTTCTTCCTTTATTTTTTTTTTAATGTGTGAGAAAGAGGTTATATTATTTATAAGATACATCCTAAAATGTGAAATGATGAAGAGTAATTCTGATGATAAAGTAAAAAGCACACACTACTGGTAACTAGGACTGTATGTGTCAAGATGTTTTTCAGTTGTGAAAATTTGATCAGTGAATTAACCGCACATCCGGCTACATACATCTTTGATCAGAATTGGAACATTCCAACTCGTGTGTGTGTATATGTAAGCTGGCTGCATCGAATAGATTTTACACATGTGCACTACACATGTGCCTTGAAATTAGTTAGTAAATTAATATAATTCAAAGCAACAAAACTATGTTCTTTCAAGCCTTTGTTTTGTACCTAATGAGTATTACAATGATTTATCTTTGTATCTGGAGAAACTCAAGTCTTTATTTTAAGATGTATTAATACGGATTTAGATAGCTCAGCTGTAATTAAGATTTTGCTTTTGCTTTTAAAGGTAATATTTAAATGTTACTTTAATGAGCTTAGAACCCAAAATTATTACAAGGTCACAACTGAATTAATTGCTGTACAGAATAACAGAGCATGATTTTAGATCCTGATCCTGAAATACTATAAAATTAAGTTGTTTTTTTTTTAGTGTTTGCATAGGCAATACACAGTGTTGCATTAGAATGAAACTGTTCCTGTTACAGTATGAAAATTATTTGTGCTGTGGAAGATATTTTTCTTCCAATTTGATACTAAATTAATTTTTTTCCTTGCTGCCTAGATGGTAGTGTTTTATTATCTACAAATGACCGGATTTTTTCTGGATGTTGGTTTCTCTAATAGAATGTCAGTATAAAAAGTGTGCCCTCTGAATTTGTTTTAGTGTTTCTGTTTATGCTGTCTAATCAGAAAGGGGGAAATAAAAATATACTGAATAGCAAGAAAAATATAGCACTTAGTTTTGAATGTACAGAGTTGGATGTAAGAGGGGTGGAAAGGAAGCAAAGTGAATGCCCTTTACGCAGAAAATCCTTTTGGGAAAAGAGAACATTTTTACTGGTGTATACTAAGGTACGCCGCCTAAGTAAATAGTTGCTGCTTTCTGGTCCTGTCAGTTTTAAATAAACCATTCATTGTTATGGCTTGGTTATTCCACAAATAACCAAACACAGCGGAGTTAAACTTTGATACCACTGATTGGAAAAACGCAGATGATGAACTCCCTTAATATGGATTTATCCTGGTGGTCTTTACTTAGAGGAAACAAGTTTTGCAGATTGTGTTGGGAAGTAAATATACGGCAGACTTTAAGTACTCTATTAGAAAGCTGCTCCTGTGCTTGAGTATTATACAATAGCTGGTACATTAATTCATCAAATGCTTGGCAATAGAGAGTCACTAAGCTAGGCCATATGTGTTCCTTCAATGTTAAAGAGCAAACGTGACACTTTTTTTTTTATTGCCCTAAAAGTTTTCTATTTAAATGTGGAAGATTCTCAGTTGAATAGATGATGCATTTGAATTAAAGCAGTTACTCCTGGAATTTATACAGAAAATGCAGCAACGGCATAGATACTATAGCAGTTCAGTGTTAGGGCTCACCTGAAAGGTTTTTTGAGATGTGATAAACTAAAATAGCAAATTCTGACACGGCCTTCAGAATTAGTTGGGTGTGCTTTTTTTTTTTTTTTGTTGGTCATGTCTTAAAATACTTTTTAAGTTCTGTTGAATCTTAACTCTGTATAAAATTACTCTTGCTGATTCTGCGTGAAGGTTGGTGTTCATAGTAAACTATCGATGTATTATAGTATTAATGTAAAAATAATGCTGTGAAGTAATATCAATTATTGCAGAACAACTCTGCATTTGACATCAGAATTCTTTCAACATAAATGTGGTGTGCCTTATTTGTTTTGATCACTTTCAGAAGAAATATATTGTCAAAACCAGCAGCCGACCTACTCATAAATAAGACTACTTTGGCTAAAATGTATGGTTTCACTTTGCAAGTTGGAGTGAGTTAAGATTGGCCAGTTTAATGTCCACAGAAGCAGTTTCTCTCTTCATGGGACTATGGGAGAAGCAAGAAGATACCAAGAGACTTACTCTAAGACATCTATTTCCTCAAAAATATTGCCAACTATTCTAAAATGAGTACTTCTGCCATCTATTACTTCACTACTAGCACTAACGCTTGCAATTTCTGTAGGACACTATAAAGGCATTAATGGACCCTTTCCTTTACAAATATTAAGACAAGACCCTTGTTGCAAGTTCCTACATATTAGCAGAGTGAGTAGAGATACGTGAGGAGTTGTAAATATCCTTTGGATATTTGTACTGCTGGCAAATCTGAACGTGATAGCACGTTCTCTTCTATAACTTCAGTGTTAGGGTAGAAAATATTGTACCAATACAGACGTTTTCTATATTTACACTATTACTGGGTTCTTGGTTTTGCTTTTACCTGAAGAATTTAAAAATTTTGGAAGTATGGATTAGTAGGAATTAGAGGTTTGAACTGTATACACGTGCACATACACAGCTCATTAACATTTCTTGAAAGAAAGAATACCCTGTTCTAATGCCACACATGGATGCATTAAAATATCATGCTTTTTTAACTCTGTCTTTTCAGATTTGTATTTAAATGAATTACAGATATTTTGGGGGATTAACACTATCTGAAAGTGAATGTATTTTGGCATAATTATTTGTCTAATTGTTTTTCCTTAAAAAAATACCGCCCTCCCCCTTTTGCTACAGTATGTAGTGTTGTATTAAATATATATGTTTGAAGAACTTAAATTGAACAATTAATAATGACTTGTAACATCACCCTGCTCTGTTTTGTTATACCAGACCCACTTTCAGAAGAACTACACCCAGTGTATGGTTGCTGTCATATATGCACGCACATATATATATAGGTACACACACGCGCGTGCATATAGATGCGAACGCATCTTACTAGTGTTAATTTTCATTGTGATCAAGCCTGGGTCCTTCTCCTCTGAACAATAAAATATGATGTAACTGGCAGTGGCTCTGTCTTTCTGCTTTAGTAAACCACAGAGTGGATTTAGATGTAAGATATCTAACCATGAGGGATAAGTAAACAATGGTTTGGCACACTTAAAGTTCAAATAAATTCTGGGGAAAATAAATGTATGTAAGGTCATCAGCTTTTAACTTTCCTTATTCATGAAAATGAATGATAATACATTTTAAGTCATCATGAAATGCTAGCACTTCTGATGAAATATTTGTGAAATAAGCTAGTGTCTATCAGAAATACAGTAACCATATTTGAATGAATTATTGCCAAAATATTTTTACCATGGGGTTTTTAGCTATATTGTATTAAAACTTAAAACTATTGTTAATTCCAGAACTGCCTGACTGTAATGAATGTGGCATTTTAAGAGACAGGCAGCAGAAGAAAGTGATTTTAGCCTTTGCTGTATAAATAAAGGTAGTTTATTAGAGATGAAAAAATATTCTTAGAGAAAGCTGTTAAGGATACAGTAAATATGAAAATACTTTTTAAAGCACCGTGTGTATTTAAAGGAAAACATAGCTTTTTTCCCTTTTATCTTTTGCTCTGCTAAAATTAATTTTTAGAACTAAAAATTTTTAATGAGTAGATGGCGCAGAATAATTTAATTGCTTTGATTAAAATGACTTCAACAGTTAAACTGAGTCAGTCGAAAACCTATGGTTTTTCTTCTCTCCTGGGGCAAGTTCATACATGAAATAGGAAACTTCTAGCTACACGAGGAAGGCTAGAACAGTACACAGTATGCTAACAAGCAGAATAAAAAATATATACAGGAAACAGATGCATGAATAATGGATTTTTTTATTGGAAGTGTTAAACTGTTTTACGATATAGTAACCGGAGTTTATTTTGTCTTTGTGCTCATCTTTAAAATACTCTCTTTAGGGTGTGCTGCTCGGTATGTTAAGTGGCAGGTCTTATATTTATTTGTAGAAGAGAGCATGTTTATGTAAGGAAACGTGCTCTTAGATTTAAGCTTTATTAACTTAAAAACAAAAACACCTGAGAGCAGAAGATAGA
Source organism: Aramus guarauna (assembly GCA_013400195.1). Taxonomy (NCBI): domain Eukaryota; kingdom Metazoa; phylum Chordata; class Aves; order Gruiformes; family Aramidae; genus Aramus; species Aramus guarauna. The sequence goes on along the minus strand of VXBL01004883.1, from coordinate 548,128 downwards.
CCTTCTTAGCCTGTTCCCCACAGGACTTTAGAAGCTGGTTTGAAAGAAATGTATACAATAGAAATTAAAGCTATTGTATATAATGGGAGCAAAACTGAATTCTGTTGATAAGTCCTGGGGGGTTGTGGGGGTTCTGTGGGGGAGGAGGTGGATGTTTTCTGCATTTTGTGGGTGTCTGCTGTCTCTGGATGAAAACCTGAGGTTAACTAACTCATACGTCTGGCAGAATTTATAAGGAATAGCTCTTTGAAACAGTGCACAGTTTACTAATTTATTTTTTGTCAGAGTAAATGTTTTATTTATTCCTTTTAGATGAATTAGCTTTTTTACGTATGAAATAAAAGTTGAATATTTTCTTGTTGCATTTTCTTAACTGGTTGTATGAAACTTGGATTCTGTTAGTGCCGAAGTTAAGACTTTAAAATGCTTTGGGTTTTACCATCTTAAACTTGCTATTTATCTTGAGGCTGCCTTAATTAAAATATTATATACTCTAGGGCATATTAAACATGGCAATTTATTGTAATTCTTATTAATGGAGTGTATTTAATGAGTTTTCAGAACTAACTCCATCACTTACAACACACAATGTTGATTTTTATTAGGTACATAGAGTAAAACATAGACATAGTCTGATTTTTCAAGAGGTACCCAGCACTGACAGCTGCCGTTGGCTCCTGTAGCAGCCGAGGAGGAGAAATGCGGGTGCTCAGCACCTTTGCAGCCTGGCAAGCACGGGGTAATCCCTCCCTTCCCTCTCTGCTTTAATTTCCACCGGAGTGTGCTGGACTTGTACATTAAAAAAAAAAAAAAGCCAAATTTTGCTTGTGTTTTCAGCTTCTTGTGTTAACTGTGCTAACAGTTTTAGAAAGCATTTCTTCTTAGTGTTGTTAATGCTACCCGTTGATGGGTGTGTGCCGCAAGGTGTGACATGTCTTTAAACAGTTATTATCGAGCTTCTGTTTGCTCTTTTCAACTGTCTGCACTGCTTAGTTAGCATCTCTTGCAAGAGTTATTTACTGCTTTAGTTTTTCCCTTTATGCTTACATGGCTACGGTATTAGATGTTCATTATTTACCTAAGGCTGCTCTGAGCTTCTTGTTATTCCTAAAAAGTACAACTGTGTTCTGCAAAGCAAATCAGGAAAATTAAAGGTATAAGGTGCAATTTTAAGATTAATATTAGTCTGACCGTGACCAAGAAATCACACTGCTTGAGAGGAATTTCAGTATTATTGTTATGTTCTTAATGTGGGGTGGCAGAGCCTTTAAATATTTCTGGTAGAGTAGTTAATACAGCATGGAAGTTTGATATTTGTACAGTTTGTAAAGGAATTTGAGGTGTTACCCTATTTTGACTTCAGTTTTCAAGTATGCACTGGTGCATCATTAATCATAGGAAATGCAAAAATAAATAATATAGTCCCTTTGGATTTTTCATGTGAATACTTACCTTTTCCTTTTTTTGTATATACAGTTGAGGTATTTAGGTAACCCTTAACCTTTTGCTTCAACAAGGAGGTACAGTATAAAAATATTACCACAGTCTTCATATGAGCAGTTCTCTCTAAGAAAACCTCTAGATGAATATTTATTGAAAAAAAGCAAAGTTGCAATACAGAATGACTTAGCTTGGCCTGAATATTATATTTTAGACCACCAGTGAATAAAATTAAAAGCACATGGATTTCGAATAACTAGAAAAGGTTGTAATTGATTAGCACTGCATGAAAGTATTGAAGTGGAGTAAGTTTTGATTTGTGAATGGTTCTATTCAATAGAGATTAATCCTGTATGTTTGATAAAATCTTAGTGCCCCTAATGAGTTAGTTTTTTTTTCTCTCTCCCCAGTTTATTTAACCATCAGATATTTCGATGTTCTGCTAACAAACTGGAACATTTCGATCTTAGCGAATTTGACATCAGTGCAGTTGATTTAAACAATATTGGCTATTAATAGTTCATTTGAGACAAATAACTGAAAAGATCAGTGTGTTTTCCTGCCTAAGAATCCCGTAAGTGGTGTAGTGCAATTCTGCATGGTTTAGGAGTTTCATGTACCGAAAGCCTTCCTGAGAAGCTTGTAGCTTTTCCTAATGCACATGAGAATAGTCATTCTTGCTTAGTTTTCAGTATTACTTTTTTAAAAAGTCCTACTATTTTGAGTTATGTTTTATGCAAGGGGTAGGGATTCCTGAGATTTTTGCTTAGCATTCACAATAATATGAATATGTTAAACAAAACTGGGACTTAGAGAAAATTTCTGCTTTTTATATACATAGATAATAAAAAAGGATCTGTTTCCTTTATCAATATCTTAACTAAAATAAAAACCTAAGATTCTTTACCAAATAGTAAAGCGATTGAGAATTGAAATCTACAAAAGGTTTGGTTTTTTTGAAGAATAAATGAGAAGATACTGAGGAGCATTTTAATATAAGCAGAATAGTTTTTTTTGTTGTTGTTGACTTGAAGACTTTCATTTAGATTCACCACGTCTGTCTATTAGGATCAGCTTCCAGAAGTTACATGTGAAGTAATAGATCAAAGTTTAGCTCATAATTTTATCAGACTTACTTTCTTCGGTGAAATCCTCCTATGAAGATGCACAGAACATATTTGAAAATGCTTTTTTTTTTTTTCCCAATTGTAACTTGTGGGAGGTATTTCAAAAGTACTTTATTTTCTGAAATACTTTGTGTAAACAATGTTTACCAAATTTTCCAATAAATATACTGTTTGTTTTTTTGTCTAGTGTTTATTTTGAGCATTTTATTTTCTTCAAACAACATGGATCTGAATATAATATCTTTTGCTGGTTGAACCGAATGCACTTATATTTAAAAGCTTAAGAAGGTTTATGTAGGTATAATGCATTCAAAATCTGTGTATAACTAGCCTAAGGTAGAAATACTTTGGATATGAAACACAGTATCTAGTTAATTCAAATCTACTAAATTGTAGAGGAATATATATGTTTGCATTAATTAGGAAAGGCTCTTTCCTCTTCACTACTCTTGTTTTCCCTTTCATATGAAGTCAAAAATGCATAGACAAATGTAAGTGAAGTAAGAATTTTCAGAAATATGGATTAATTACATAGATTAGCAACCTTGCGAGTTAAGCCTCATAGCGCTCTTTTCCTTCCCTATTATTACTCATCAATATGTTTCATCAGTTAATTCCTGAAGAGAAACATGATTAAATTCAACAGCCCTGAAAGGAATAAGGTGGAGATGGGAGGAGAAGGAGATACAGACAGTACAGAAAGGAGGAATAGATCGTGCGTTCTGACGTACTGCTGCACTGTTGGTAGGAAACGGCAAATTCATGAGTAACTTGGGTCTTCTGGCTTTTGTTCTTTTTAAAATATACTCTATCTCCTTTTTATAAAGGTGGGGGGTTTTTTATATTTTTTTTTTTTAGGTTAAGATATATTGCTTACATATTGATAGAGTTGATGAGATTTTGTAGTTCCTTGCATCTGTTGGTTGTGTCCAAAGTGAAATTTGTGTACCCAACCCTATTTAGTGTAGTTTGGGGAAAATTATTATTCACGTTACAGTACTTCTCACTTGCTTTAGGAATGATCAAAAGTAGATGAATTAAGCAGTCAGCACTCCATGTTTTGATAATTTTAGCCAACTAAATTTCTTCTAATCTCTTTTGGAAGTAAAAGCAAAAGAAAGTCCCTATACATGTAAACTGTATTTCCTGTTGTAAACACTGGGATAATGTGGTCTGGCTACGCTTCTGCTGTGCTTCATTAAGACAGCAGTTTTGGTAGAAAAGCTGCTTACCAGTTTTGCGTTAGCATTTCAGCTCAGCATTCGGTGTACTATAGCTACATGACCAGCCACGGGTTATGTTAGCCTTTCTGATATCTGTAGATCATAAATTAAATTGGTCTTTTGTCTGGAAGAAGCTATTCTTCATTTCTTTTCCTACACATGGTCTTATAGCTTCTTCATGTGCTTAACCTGGAACCAGTCAAAGCATGTGAAGTAGGAGGGGTAAAAGGATCTCTAGTCATCAGTTCATTACAATACAAGCTTAATCGGGATGTATATCCTGAAAATGGGTCTAGCATTGTTGTTTTTCTTTTAAGGGGGGGCAGGGGAGGAAAAAGAAATAGGTTTAGCTACGGTCCCAACATAGTTTCAACATGATGGACACCGTTAAGAAAATCTTGTAAGTTTTCAGAGTTTTTTTCCTTTGATCTTTCAGAATTTTCAGTTAGTTTTCCTAATCTGTCTCAGTGAAAGATGCTTTGAAAAAAAATTTCGATTGTCCAACATGCTTTAAAATAGAACTTTAGTTTACTTGCAGATAAATCACTTGAGTCATATTCTGTTTTATTTAATATTTTGTGAGATGCTCTGTACAGATTTTAAGACTGTATCTGAGAGGAAGAAGCTTTTTTCTCTACCTTGATAGAGGTGCGATTTTATAGCATATTTATGATTTTTATGTATGCAGTGCATATAAATAATTACTTCAGTATACGTATATGATTTCTTAAAGCAATCTGTGTTTACAGTTCAGAATATTGAAGTAAATATTTGGCAGTGCTCTTCTACAGAGTTTTAAAAATCCCACTTTCAATTAAAGCTTAAATTCATCAGCACGTTATATCATGTTTTTATTTCATAGCTTAATATTTTTATACATGAATATTTTTGCCTAGTCATAATAAGTGCAATGAGAAGAATTTGCTTTTACAACTGAATATATTATCAAACATGCTTTGTTGTGAAATGAGGGCAACAAAAGACTAGAGAGCTGCAGATAACTTCATCTGATATATACACTAGGATGTCTGGTACAATTGTAGGGACATTATGGGTAGGACAGGCTGCTATATGCCACATGCCTCTCATTTTCATCAGGTTCAGAGAAAAACAGTCTTAAGTCACACATTTCAGTCTCTTACAATCTCTTTCGTTAACCGGTCATGGTGGATACATCTAAAAGTGTTATGGTTTACAGAGAGTTCTAAGATATTCTGTGCTGTTGATTAACTCACTAAATACTCTATCTTTTTCTGTAAGATAATATTAAACATTGTACTAGATCCTATCAGACTCTTCCACACTTGTGTAGCTACACCTTGACCCAGGTGTCAGCTGAGCACACCTGCTGTCAAACACTAAGGACTAAGCCACCAATTTCATTTTGCTCAGCTTGTCAGCTAACAGATGTGTTCATAGAAATCTGCTTAAGTTATTTACAGCGACTATTCCCCCCCCGCCCCAAACCAGCTATGCTGTTTTAACACCCTAACATCCCATTCAGCAAGCTTTTGCTTAAGTAAGTATAAACCAGCGTTATTAAAAGTAAGAAAACTCCCGACAACGGAAAACAGAAGCTGAAATATTACAGCACTTACCCCAAAAGAAGTTTTGCTGACATGGTGTCACTGAACTGAACAGGCTGTTTGATGCCATAGTCCCTCTCGGTTCACGCAGAGCTTTCACCTTCTGGTGTAAATACTTCTTGGATCCTCAAACTGAAAACACAAACCATAGCCAAACCTTGTTTTAGTTTTACAGTGTTCCTGGATTGCATAGACTCTATAGTTGGTTTTTTCCCTGTCAAAAAATTGTGTAGCACTGGTAAGATGTGAAAAGCAAGGAAACAAAACAAAAAAAAAAGAGAATGAGCAAATATTTGAAGGACCTACTATTACTGCATAGACTGTGGTTAGAGAGCACTTACTGACTCTGTTGGTCTCAGTGGCTGGTAGTGACCTGCGGAGATTAACCATTTAAAAACCAGAGACTTCTTTGCTGTCCTCCTGGAGAAAGTTTGCACCGCACTTGTGGTTCTGTGGTTGTTTGTGAGGCGAATGAAGCATTCACACAATCCAAAAAAGCAAAAGCTTTAAAACTCCTTTTTTTTGCAAGCACTGTTACTGGAGCGAGCGAGTCATGTGGCTGTGACATCAGAGGACTCCAAGTAGGACTGCCTACACTGTGGCTTTTTCTTTCTCTCTCCCTTTTT
>VXBL01004883.1:515987-542065 GCA_013400195.1 Aramus guarauna | reverse complement strand
TTTTTTTTTTTTTTTTTTTCAAATATATTTTGACAAAAGGCCCGTGGTAAGGCCCTTCCTGGCATCCAGAAGGATATAGCTTTTTAATTTTTGTGACTCATGAGGATTTGGAGAGAGTACAAAATGCTGTAAGAGCCCAAACTTCTGTACAGTTAAAGCATATGGACAGCAGAACTTTATTTGTACTCTCAGTTCAGGTTCCCCCCACTCTTCTTCCCCCTCCTTTTTTTTTTTCTTTTCTTTTTCTTTCCTTCCCCCCTTCCCCTCCCTACCTCATTATTGTGTCTGTGGAAAAGTGAGCAAAATTGGCACAAGTGGCTGTGTGAAATTCTGAACAACAGTGATGATTTACAATAATTTACATCTTTGGATTGTATCACGATCTTGGGTCTGCTTCACATTTGCTGGGTGGCTGGATTCCTTCTGTTTTACTTTTTCTCCTTGTCTTCCTATACTTGTGAATCTGTAACTCATTGTAAGAAACTTTACCTTTCCTAAGGTCTAGTAGCAGGCTGCTTGTTGGGGTTGTGTTTTTTACTGTAATTGGCTGTCACAGAAGCGTTAGTCTGGGGATTCCTTTGCAAATCTTAAATCATGTCTGCCTTGCTTTACATGCCTTCAAAACTACTTGGCAGTTTTATGCAATGCAAATTAAGGGCAATTAGGTTTCTTTTATATTTGGGGCAAAATATGTCATTTGGATATCAGAACTAGTTGCGTACAGCAGTCTGAGTGATGCTTTTGAATACGGGTATTGCTAGGATTTAATGTGGATGTTGCATAACCGAATGAACTGTGAGAGTTGGGAGGTTTTGATTGCGCTTACATTAATTGCTTATTATCGTTTCAGTGTTTAAGAGAAATAGAACAGTCTGAGACTTTTGGGGAGACTATAAATAACTTCATTCACCAGTTAATGTTAACACTTAGTTTTAAAATGAAACATAAATTTGATGCATATGTAAGATTTAAATACTTAATATCATATGTGTGCATGTGTGTATAATATTTTTTATATACTTAACATATTGTAACTTTGACTTTGATTTGTGTAATATAAGCCTTTACTGTACCAGTACAGAGTGGGTTAACAAAAGCAGTATTTTTTTGTTTATAATAGAGGCTTTGAAATAAATTGCAAAATGCTGTGTGTAGTAAGGAATAATGTGCACAGACAGTGTATATTAGTAGTCTTGATTTGCTCACTCAGATTCAGAACAAAATTGGAAACATCTTTGAGAAAGTATCTTATTTTTTGCCTCTTTGGACATTATGTCTAGAACTTTTCTTATTCGGCTGATTGTATCATAGTTGCACTGTACTTAGTTTTAGCTGAGTGATTTTAAAATTTTTTCCTTTTTTTTTTGTTCATACATATTTTTGGGAGCAGAAGAATTCTGTAAAACACTTTCTAGACGTTGTTCAGTTTTTATTTGTAAAATAAAATACATCTCTCTGAAGCTGCCATCCCTCCTTTTTTATTTACCTCTTTGGCTTCAGCTTTCCCAGTAAGAAATTGGCCAGGAACGATGTGAGATTAGTAGCTGGAGGTGTAGGTGGAGAGCAGGTTCTCTGTTTTGTGGGGATGGAGAGAAAATGGGAAAGGAGTTTTCAGTAAAAAATTACAGATTGTGTTTGGATTTTTGTTATATATTTATCAAAGCCACATAAACCCCTGTTCATAAAACTGACTTTCATGATATTTATTGTAAAGGTAAATGGCATTGTTCTTAATTCAGTACTTGGAAAGTTATTAGTTATTGCCAAATATATAGAATTCTACCTTAACAAGAAAAAGGAGTATTCTGCAAATCGCCCATCTTGTGTAAAAGTAAGGGTGATATTTAATTCTCCTAACGAGAATTTGTATTTTCACAGTATGGTTAAGAACATCAATGGAAAAAAGTTAAGAGTATAAAAATGATGAGAAGAATGGTAATCTTTTCATATAAACAAAATACGTTTGTGTGCATTAGAATTTTAATCAACTTTTGATGCAGCAAAAGCTTTTGGAGGTTGCTGCCTCCGTTGTTTGTGGAATTCTTAATCGTAAGCACAATGTTTCTTCAACTATGGCTATGCATTGAAGATACTTATCAACTGTTTTTTTTTTTTATGGTAGGTAGGTTCCGTATTTTTATATAATAGATAACTCATGTCTTAAATCCTTCTTTTCGTTCCTATGAATGCAGTTGTTTGATTTTTAAAACTCCAGAATTTATTCAGAGTCACATCTTCAATATTAGAATATTGAACTGCCTACAGAAATCTGAATTTGAAAATGTACTGCATTGAGATACTGTGCTCAGACTTTCTCTGGAATGAGTTTGTAATGCTTTCGCTTATGTACACAAAGCTATTCTTTAACTTTGTTACTGTGTTTTTTGATATGATACTGTTGCAAGATTTTTCTTTTCCTGTCCATACTATTTCACCTGTGCTGTCAAGATCACTACAGTGAAGTAAGTCTTCAGCTAGTAAGGCAAAATCCATTAAAAGCGGAAAACCAGATAGTTTAACTGAGCAATCTAGATATAGTTTGCAGAAACTGTCACTGAGAAAAGTGCTAGTTTTTTAGTACAGAGACACTGTAAAGCTAAACTTCGTGCAGACCCGATACCTGTGAAACTGGCAACTTCTTTCAGTATAATTTGCGCTTCTAGTGAAGCAGATGCATGAATCCTGAAAATCCGGTGTATAAACCAGTGTTTCAGTTGCAAACTTACCTTTGACAGCCTTTTGTTTAAAAGGTAGATGTACAAAAATCTAAGTTAAATTATGTGTTCCATAGGGGATGCTTTAAGTTGCAATTACACTTACAAAGGAAGTACTATGCTAAGGAATTTCTCTGGTAAACTATGAGCTTGATCTTTGACGACAAAGGAAATCTTATTTAAAGTCAATTGTAATGCAACACTAAATGATAATTATATCTTTCACTTTTTTTGCATTTTGAAACTTCTAAGCCATGCTTTATTTCCAAACATTTTGCCTTACGTCACTCAAGTTCTTACAGCATATAAACAGTGTGATACCCCGCTGAAAGTTTATTTGTACTTAAATGTTTGTTTCTGTCCTACAACTGGAGAGGTATAAATATTCTGCTCAAAGCAGTATGACAACAAACTTGTTAAACTGCGCTTACTTACAAGTTGTACAATATATACTATAGAAAGACGCTGATTTTTGTAATACAGAAAGTCCTAATGCAGTTTCCTCAGATACATTAATAACACCTACAATTAATATCTGCATCTGTTTCCACTAGAGCAACATTTTCTTGCCTTTTTTTTTTTGAGTGGAACCTCTCTCCTTGGCTTTGTTTTTCATAACTCTAATTATAATTTTTAGAGGGATATTACTTTGTTTTCTGATGGTTCTTAGCTAATATATTAAACATACTGTTTGATTTAACATATTTGCACATTTTATGGAACTTTTGTTATAACTCTTGGGTATCTTGTAGATCTTCTATCTTCTAATTTCCAACATCTCTGCGACAGCTTCAAGTATGCTGATATCACATGTGTACTAATCTGTTAAAGCAAAAGCTAAAACTGCCTCTTAATTAAAAAAATTGTAACCAGTCCTTCATTTTAAATTGCTACTTATTGGTGTCTGCAAGGAATAGCTTTGAGCATCTGAGTGTTACTGCTGCCTTTTTATGATGACTTTCTGTTCTCTGCCTTACAACCTTTTTCTACATAAGATAAGGTTTGAAGTAGACGGTGCGTGGGACCACTAAGCACATAGAGGGAGGGGAAATGCTGTGACATTTCTGCTGAAAACAAATGTGTCTTTTTCTGTACAGTGGCATCAGGCTATTGAAGATCAAATTAAACCGTAAGCTGAACTGTTACTTAAATTAAAAGGATGATCATCTTCTGTTAACCAGGGAGTACATCAGGTAATAGCAAGTAGTAATAAATGGTTTTCATTCATCTTAAGTTGCCAGCTTGCTCACTTCATAGAACAGAAAAGATTCTCCAGTGAAATAATCTACCCCTGATCAGGCTTTGAATGATGGCCAAATGTGTCTCATCCTGATGATTCTTGCTGCTCAGACACTTCGTCTGACAAGGGTTACTTTTCTTCTGTTCCTCAAATACTTATCTTGTAGACTGTACATTAATTGAGAAAAAAGCCCTTTTGATTAAATGCACGTATTCTAAACAGTCAATATACGGTGTTTAAGATCATCCTAACCTTCTAGCTGTTTTCTCCTCTCTGTTTTTTCTTTTTTCCTTTTTTTTTTTTTTTTTTTTTAAAGTCAACTTGCAGAAAATATGGGAAACTTGTCTCATATAACAGCTGAGGATGTGGCTAGGTTAAGGCAGGAAACTGCTACCCACAATGCAATGTTACATACACTACCACTTAATAAAATTTATTTCAAACATGCTACTGACAAAACCAAAGAAAAATAATATCCTAACTATGCTAGTTAGTACACTAAATATATCTAGGGAAAAGTGAAAGTAATCTCTCTAGAGCCTTTCTTGCTTCTAGGGTACAATGCTACCAGTAGTTAAACCAGAGCAGATCTCGGTAGTTAAAAGCAGTGACCTATTTTTAGAAAACATTCACATCGCTCTGGAAATTAATGATTATATGCTTTCTAATAACAGTCAAAGCTATTTTATATAGACAGAATTCAGATAAGCTCTGTCCTTAGATTTTTATTTTTTTTCTTTTTCTGGTCGTCAAAAATATCCTCTTACATAGTTTTAAAACCGGCAGCTTTTCTTGCTTCATCCCATTTTCACTGAATCTTACCTTTAATGTAGCCAAGCAGCCTTTTACCTCTCCTTCCCACTTAATCTTAGGCTGGTGTGAAAATATTTTCCATGTCATGTGTGGGAAAGCAACTGAGAAGCAGAAAGTTCATCTTCCTAGACTATATGATGAAGATTTAAGGGTTCTAGTTGTTTTATTTGAGTGCCTGCAATTTGAAGAGTGTAATGATTTGAGAGGTAAATAAATTTAGTTAAGTTCTAAGGTAGATTTAATAGACTTAAATCTTCTGTGATTATTTATTATTTCCAAGTATCAGACAGAGATACCTATGAAGCCATTGATACTTCTCTGCCATAAATGTCGTCAAAGTCTTGTTCTAGATAGATTTTTTTTTCTTTTTTTTTTTTTGGTTTCTGTTTGTTTTTTAAATGCACGTATATTAAGGGTGATCCTCTTACAGAACATTTTTGAAGCATTTGCCTCTATAGTTAGCGAACGCTTATCAAGAACAGCTGCTGTAGTGCTGTGGATCCTATCCATGGACTCATGGTGGTCTGCTGAACAACGTTCTTCAAGTTTGACAGGTGAGACAGAGACTCTCCAGTGCCACTGCTTTTGGATGAATCTAGCTGTGGTTGGAGAAAGTGCATCTTGCCAAAATATATGGGTAAGACCACACACAGTCTTTAAAATAGTTATTGTAAGCTTATTTTTAGGCAATATATGTCTTGACAGTTCTTTTATTTGCATGCCAGTTTCACTGCTGCTTATAGATTTTTCATTTATTTTAGTAATGGCAATTGCAGATTTAGATCTATGTTTGTAAAGCTGTTGCACAACATTTACACTGGAAAAATACAGACTTGCTACTCTCAAACCTTAGTCAAGATTAGAGAACAGATTTTAAAAAATATTAAAGCAGAGTATTTGCTCTCTTCAGATTTGGTGTCAGTGTTTTCATATTAAACCCCATTTTCAGGGGCATAGTTCAGCAATAAAAATTTGCTTCTGGTTTTAAAATTATACCAGTTTCAGTAGCTTCTGTGCTTGTATAAGTCTGCAGCAATGTAGATTTAGGACATGAAATTAGTTCACTAAGTAATAAAAACGAAATGTGTTTTTTTTTTTTAAATTGCGTAGTTATTAAATACTGAATTTAGAATCTGTATTTGATTTATATTGTAACTCCTGGACAGTATTTTTCATGTGTATTTTAATGTGTAGAATATTCTTTGTGTTCTAAGTGCCTGCTTCAACAATTGGCTCCATAACGTGTATTTAAAATATTGTATGTTTAACTGACAGTATAGAAGGGGGTTACACCCTGTAGAATTTCTGAGTAAACAATACCCATTTGGTAACTTTCAGAACAGATGTTTTTTTAACTACCCCAAGAGAAATTAAATATAATACTGAAATGGAATATCATAAACCATTCATTGGGTAGTGATGCTTTAAAGTTATGGATTCATAACAACATGTATTTTTTCCCTATTTCTGTATTTTCCAGATTATCTTGCATAATTAATGAGTGACTGTTTCTCAACAAAACATTACCCATTTTTTTTATTACTTAGCATTGCATGGTACCATTGTTTATAGCAGTGGACTTTACAGACAATTAAGGAAATAGTCACTGCCCTGAGGAGTATACAATTAAATATATGCAGCTAACCAGTTAAGAAAAGTATGAAAAAGTGGGAGGGGAAAACCCCCTATGTAATGAACTGTAATAAAAATGAGTGATTTGAAGAATTTCATGGAGAAGGGAGAGTAGTTGGTTTTAATTTTATTATTAACTTTCTCCATATAATCCAGTATGAAGAGTGTTAGTTATTTGTGTGCAGTTGGCTGGTCTTGTTATCTGCTTGAACTTGAGCATCATGCCTGCTCATCACAGTTACCTCTCTATATTTTTTGAGGGGAAAAAAAAAAATAAAGCCAAACAAACAAGCCCGTAGCGTTTCCTTGTGCAATGAATGGAAGTTGAAATATTTCCGTGCTGTTTATGATGTTTACATAAGTATGAAATCCTCAGTCTTCTAAATAGCTTTTTTTAGAGGGAAAAAAAAAAGTAAAATGAGGTAGTTTCATCCTCTCTCCCATTTGTCTTTCCATACCCTTTTTTCTTTTTTTAAAGAAGTATTTAGTACCTGGATCTACTACTTTTCCACAGCTTGTCAACAGTCTGAGCTTTCCCTTGTAATTAAAAATGTATTGTGGCTTTTTGTTGGAGAAGAGATCTGAAGATCATTCATGAGAAAGAGACTTGAAAAGAGGATGAGAGGGGCATGGAAAGAATAAAATTAGAAGGAAGAGAGTTAAAAGAAAAACTTGTCTTTTAATGAGTTTCTGTTTTAACAGTATTGCTCCCATTTTGTAGAGAAGGAATACTGAAGGTGAGGAGAAATGAAGAAACTGAAACAGGATGAAGAACAAAACCCATGCACCTCTTCTCATGGTGACAGCAGACATGGGAGACTGGAGGACAATTTTCTCCCAGGCAATATGAAACCTAGTTTGTTCTGAAACCTAGTTTGTTCTAGCCAGTGCAGGTCCTGGAAGCAGCCCAGCTGTGTTCAGTGGGGCGTCGAGCTTGTTTGGAGTAAGTTGGACTGTCTCTGTGTAGCACTTAAAATGGCCCGTATAGGTATGCCTACAAAATAGCAATAGAAGGGAGTTAAACTTAAGTGAGGTTGGGAAGATTATGGGTGATGTTTGTTTTATATTTCCAACAGGAGATGCGTTCTCTGCTGGAGAGGTGGTTGATTTTTCACATCTGCAGGAGAAAGCAGGCAGTATTTGTAGACAGTCCATTCACTGATGTTCAGATAAGTAGGTGTCAATTCTTTTTAAGATTTTTTTTTTATACTCTGAGTAACAGACTGCTTAATAACTGAATGGTGGTAATTTAAAAAAAAAAAAAAATTACAATCACTTCTTGCACTCATACCTCCTCCTTCTCTGACCTTCCTACCTCAAAAGTAAGGAAGCCAGGCTGGTTTTTCAGAGAGACCCTGTGGTTTGGTTGCCAGAATCCAGACCTGTAACTTCTAAAAAAAAACCAATGCAAGCTTTGAGGAAATGTTCTGTGTGGATAAGACAGTGTATGCAGTATTTATTTTTTAATACTTGCATGTTTTATTACTTTAACCACTTTTTTCTGTTCTGTTTAGATGGAAAAATAATCATTTGTTTTAAGAAGATACACCACTGCATCTACTTGTTAGCTCTGTGTGAGAAGGGCCTCGTAGGCACCCAAACCAGTTAGCTCTGTGGAGTATTGGCAGTTGGGTGAACAGGGCGCTTTTAACTTTGAGACCCAGCCTATAATCGAACTGAATTATTACATTTCCATTTGAAGACAAAATGCAGGTTCTGGGTCTGCCACTTGTGAGGGCAGGATGGAAATTCTGCGTTTTGGCATATAAAGATGGTGGTGGACAGCCTAGAGACTATTTATTGGGTATTGCCTCCCGATTACAACGTGTGTGAGGACAGGCCACAGCAACGAAGGGGCACTTGGTACCTGAATTGCTTTTGGCACCGTATGGCTAAATTCCTTGTTAGTGATTGGAATACGAGTACGTTGGAACAGGAGCACTAAAAACCAGATTTGTTGGAAAATTCAGCAGTGTATCCCAAATTAATCCAGGCTGAAAAACAGTGTTCTCTAGTATTTTCTAAATTCCTTTCCTGAGAGAATAGTGCTTCTGGAGGTGTATTTCTTCAGTTGTTCTGGCCCTGAAAAGACTTTGGACTCAAGGTTATCACTCTGTCTGAAAATTAGTTCAAGAATCAAGCAAATGTCTGTTTTGTGTACTTGCATATCGAGAGTATGTTGATTGGTTAATATTTAGGTGTAATAACAAAATTCCTTTGTATTTTATAAGCTTGATGTTTTAAAGAAAGCTGTATTTTAGAGATGTGGGCTCTATAGCTTAATTCCTGTCACGCTTAATTTATACAAAAACCCGTTAGATGAGGTCAGTTATAAAAGTTAACGTTGTCTGTGACATTTGTCTCCTTTGGATTTCATACCCGAAATGATGCTGCCAGATCAGGTCCTTGTAGCCAGGCTTATTCGTATATTTGGGCGACCCGCGGGGATGTAGAGATCCGGCACTACCAGATCTTTTTGTAAGATCAAGCACTGCTCCGGGCAGGTTGCTGCTTTGCCAAAAGCCCCAGTGCTAAAGGAAATTTGGCTTCTCATGAGCCAGAGTTCATTCTCATGGCATGGGCTTTGAGGTTGGGGCCCTTAGAAATAGCTGTATACTCTTTGAAGTGTGAAAAGAGCTATAAAATCTTTCACGTTTTATGTCTGTATGAGCGGAGTATATATTTTATTATTTTAAAAAGAAAAATCAGTAACTTGGGCTGTGAGAATAAGGCAGTATATGCAGTTTTATTTTGCCATCTTTATCCTGCTCATTCTGTAAAATTTGTGATTGTCCTTTCTTCAAAGATTTTTTTTTATTATTTTTATTTTTTATGAAAATCTAAATATTTTCTTGCTTTTTAAGTCCAGTTTTGCCCAGTGTGGGTTTGAAGCAGCTCTGCAGCAGAATGTTTGTATTTCAGTTTCAGGGAAAATGATACCAGTCTGTTCAGAAATGGAGTATTTGCAGTAGTAAGTGGCATCTTTACAAGCTAAACATAATGATCAAAGAGGTGAAGAAATAACAAATTTAGTTGTCTTTTGGACAAAATTACAATGGAATAGCATTTGGTTTGTCATTTACTTTCAGTATGATTTATTTTTCTTCTCTTTTAATTGAAGAACAAATCCAATTCATAACAGAATGCAATTCAATCTTCTCATTTTCTGATGTGGGTAGAAAATATCTGTTTTATCTGTGTATAGGAGCTACAGTAATTCAAGATTATTTTTCCTTTTGAATAACTGAAATAAACTGAAAGTCAGACATTCATTACATGACATTATTATGCCCAGACACATTTTTGGAATTCATGAATTTTACAGAACACTAATTCTTTGAGTGCTTTCCTTTCAACTCTCGTTAGTAACTATTCTTAGATTGGACATCTGACAGATTTGCAACTCAAATATTAAAGATTTTCTACAAGATTGCCTACTAATTTAAAGGTGAAATCTGAAGAACTTGCAAATAGATCTAATGTCAACTGATAGTGGGGTTTTGTTAGTGGTTTTTTGGTTTTGTTTTTGTTTTTCCCCCCTTAAATCTGTGTTCCTCTGCTATAAAAGTAAGTTTAGCTAAACTCTACAGTGGAAGAATAAGTTGATGAAAGTAGCACAGAAATGCTAGAATTAAAGTTTCCAGGGATCCTTAGTACAGCCCCATTGCATGTGGTACATTCTCATACAGTGTTAACTGATTGCATTTTTTTTTCCTTTCTCTAGAACTCCTGACTCATTCTTTGCGTGGAGTGAATACTGCTCACTTCAGTGTTAGCTATTCAGTGATTTTCTCTTTATCATTTATTGCTCATTGCATGGCTGACTGCCTTTTTTCCTGCACAGTATTCAAACTCTACTATGAAGAAGAATTACTAACTTTCATGTGCTCTTTTGTGGGACATGTTACGCTATGACAGTACTTAACAAATATTAATAACTTTTTTTTTCTTCACAGTACTCTTGGGAGAAATATTCTCTAGATCAGATGTATAATTTAGTGGAGGTACAGAGAGAATAAAATTTAAAAAATAAAAAAGACAAAACCCAGTCTTCTGTCATTCTGTACAACTAGGCTGTACTTTTTGTGAAAATGCTTAGCTTTATGCATCTTTGTAAGTTTAAACAGCTCGGGTTTTTTCAATGATGGATATATGAACTCTTACAAATAAAATACCATGGTTTAGACAAGGAATGGATAAGTATTGATCACTTCCTAAAATAATTGTTTTCAGGATTTCAGAGGCAAAACAGGATCCAGTTTCCCGCAAAAATACTGAGCAATTTTAATCTTGAGTTGCAAGACAGACGCTTTTACTACATGGCCCGGATCCTTTTTCCTAACAAATCTTACCTCTATAGTGAAGGAGACAGGAGTTCTGTGATAATCAGAGCCACAGGATAGTAGTAATGTACAGCACTTAGTAGTATCAATGCGTGTATAGATGCAAAATTCCAGGGTTACACTTTAAAGAGTATTTCTTTTTAGACTTGTATCTTTAATCATTATGCTTATTGTGTAAGAGGACTTGTTTGTCATAAGGGTGAGAATAACAACTGGCTAGTTACTGTGTAATTAATTTTGTTATATTGATTCTTCTGAAGCCCCTGGTCCGTATTCAGAGAAAGGAGACATGGTTAGATGGAGTGTTGTTCTGATCTAGTATTCATGTTTGTTTATTCTTGTACATAAGTGAGCTTCATTATATGTGTTTTCCAAACATAAAATTAACAATTTGGAGCTCAGCATGTCCACTTTTATGATCAAGAACATATGCAACTATTTATGGGTTCCAGGAGGTAGCTTCATGGAGACCAGATGGTTTCATCACAATAGTGGAAGTAATAGATTGAGGCTACAAGGCTCCTTCACCTGAATATCAGAATCTTCACACGGCCTAAACTCCTGACACACTGGTCGTGTAGGTTGTTGGATAACTTGCAGGTGTCTCACAGGTAGGAGATGGCAGTGTTCCCTGTGCTCCACTTCAGTGTCAAACAGGGCAAGGTGAGGTATGCTGATGGGTCCTGAGATTTGTTTCCATCTCAAGGGTTGGTATCTTGCTTAAAAAAAAATAAAATTGAGCCTTTGATTATTTTAGTAGCTTTCATGCCAACACTGACCTCTTGATGATAATTTGACATCTTTCCTGCACAGGAGCCGTGTTTGAACTAAGCCATGTGCAGATCAAGAACCAAAAAGATGCTTCATTGTTTAGGACACTGATTTACTGTCAAGAGGCATGGATTCGTTTTACCACAGTCTTACTTTGAGATGTTTGAATAACAAACTCACAAGTGTTGGATTTATTGAGAAGTAAGAGTATTTAAAATACCTTTTAGGGACTTTGATGTAATATTTTTTTTTCATTTGCAAGTTACTGATCTGTGAAATTGGGGTGAAGAGGGGCTAAAGTATGGAGAATAAAGAATTCTGTAAACAGCAAAGCCACTCTTTCAGTGAGACTGTAGAAGGATCATTATTGTATATACCTTATTTCTTTTGATGGCTGTATAGAAGTCTGTACAGCGTAATTCTCCTTTTCCAGAATTCTCATATTTCTGTGGAAATAGAATGAAGAAAACAAGGAGAAAAAATGTTTCTTCTCTTCTGTATCGCTGCTTTTCGCTTTGTTAGTAAACAGTATTTGTTGATGGGACTTGCTGTGTTTTATGATTTCAGATATTAATTATTAGCTGCTTCTGTCCTCGTTCATGCTTGCTTAGGAGGTAAAGAAGTTAGTTTCAGTTTTACAAGTACATGACGAGGACAGACTGATTCTGGGTATGAATTTGGGAGTTGGTAGTACCTGTTGCAAAGTAAGTACTAGACTTGCTGTTGAAAATCCGTGTTTGTTTCCAACTCTTAACATGCCTGCAGTCTTATTTAATTGATTATCATACTATCTCTACTTAAACATGAAAAAATATGATTTTTTATATGATGTGTTGATAGAAGTAATCCTTATGTTAGCATTATTAAATAAGGGTCTTTAATAAATATCTAAACATAGGATCTTAGAAGTTTCAATCCAAGCTTTGACCTGTGTTTTTTTGTTGGCTTTGGGCTAGTCACTTGAACTTGGCATGCATCTGTCTTGGCTTGATTATTTCTTTCATTTACCATAAATCAGGAGTAATTATGCTGAAGTTATCGCAATTTTATAGAGGTAAAAGAGCTGTAAAAAAGCAGAGAGAATGCTATACTGGCAAAGGGTGCTTGAGAGGTGAGTTTAGCTATGGGGCTGAACCACAGACTTCCATTTGAGCCTTCAGGAGGTTAGGCAAGATTTTCTGGCCTTCACTTTGTCATCTGTAAAATGGGAATGATAGTCTTCTTTCTCCTCTCTCTCTTTCTCCTCCTCCTCTCTCTCTTTCTCCTCTCTCTCTTGTCATTTAAGGGATGCTCAATGTTTGAGGGTTGACCAATGATGAAGGTCATAGGAGTACTAACATTAAGACTGAGTTTCTCTGCTGTGTTTAATAGATCTTTTAGTCCCCTGTAACTGAGAAAGAGAAGACTGCCTGATATTTTACCATAGAAGTGAAGATTCAAATTCTCACTACTTTAAGATTCACTACTTAAGTAGTTGAAGTGCTAAGTAGTATTATGATTGTTTTCCAACTTTGTCCACCAGTCAGCATTGTAGAATATTTCTTTAGTAGTGTATTAACATCTTTCAACTGATTTAACTTCCTTAATGGAATCTCCTAGAAGTTTTCTGATGCATTTCTTCCCATTATCAAAGTTAATATCCTGGGAACTGCTTGAGTTAGCTAAAGATATCACGAGTGAGGATGGCACTTTCTTATTTGTAGATTTATGTGGCTAGTGAACCTGTAACTCTAGGAATTTTTTTATTTTTTTTTTTTAAGTTTTAGGAGGGTGCAGAACATAAGTGTTATAATTAATCTTGACTATTAAACATCACCTTTTGGGCTAACAACCCAATCATGTAAAAAACAAAATCTGTTACAGAAATTGCAACAACACTATCCCACCGGCTTCGGTGGCATAGTGTTGTTGCAGCCCTTTGCTCCTCGAGGAGTAACAAGGATCAAACAACAACAACATTAAACATCACCATGGAGTCATCAGAGTACAGTCATTGCCTATCCTTTGTGCTTTTCTATGTATAACTTACTGCTTTGTGTTTTGGGTGTGTGTTTTGGTTTTTTTTTTTTTAAAGAGGGCACTTATAAATCTTCTGTAAAACTAGACATTTCAACTGAGATCAACATTTTGTTGTTCAAAACAGGATAACAGCTGTGACTTTGTAAGCTACTGTTAGTGGTTTTTAGAAGCTAATTTGTCAGCTAGCTGGCACGCTGAGCTCATTTGCTGAAAGAAGTTGATGTCATCTCCCATATCGTTCTTTGTCAAAGCTCAGCGTCTCTTTTTCTTTAACCAGTGATTCTCAAATAGAACGTTACAGAATGGGGCTGTTTGCCAGTGGCATTAGTTTTCTGTTTATGTAACTTCAATTTAGATCATTCATGGCTTAACACAAAATTCAGTCGTCATGTGAGAGTTGATTACCCTTTTCGTATATCCTGTATTCATGATACGTAGCTCCTTTTTGTGTGCTTTGAATAAAAAAAATGTGAAGAGCAGAAATGTTTATTATTTTCAAGTATTGCTACTTAATTTGTTCAAACAGTGTTCAATGTAGTTTATTATTGCTTGTTCCACATGTAGCACAAAATAAGGATTTATTTAATGACTATAGCTGTTGATAAAAAATAAGGTTTCTTGGAAGAATGAACATCTAAAATCTGTGCAGTATTGACAGTTAATTGGTAATCACTTTGTTTCAACAGAAAATAATTTATAATTTATATTGAACATCTTATCTAAAAAGGAGCTGCAGAACTGCATGTTTTTGGGTTCTGTCTTATTGCTAAGAAGTGATTGCAACATTGGCACAGAAGTTGGTGGAACCCCAGTAGTTTTAATCATTTTAGTAAATTGCTTAGTGTTTTTTTAGTAGCTCAATAGCTTTACAAAATGTTGTGAGATTTAAAGAAGAGATCCTTTTACAAGATATCAGCTAAATAAAAGATGAGAAGTTAAGGGTAGAATAGTTTATTTTCACGCTAGAGCAAAGTTGTGAGATCTACAAAGGATCTTGGAGAAGTGAGAAAGCTTGCTAATGGCAAATTTATTTAGAGTTATTTACCGAAATCAAATGCTGATTGTGTAGAGCCACCCAGGGATTTCACAGAATTGAGTGGGTAATAAAATAGGTGATATCCATTGCTGATAAACATGAGGTTGTGTGCATGAACTCTGTGCTGTTTATTTTCATAGAAAAAGAGATCTGAGATTCACAGTTAATAGCTCTCAAAGCTTAGTAGTTGCAGTTTAGTAGCTGTCAGAAATTGATTACATTTTAAAGGAATTGAGAGTATATGAGGAAAATAGTGTTACTAGTAGTTCTGCTGTTGTGATCATCTTACTACAAAGACAATATTCTAGAATTAGAAAAGAACTTAATGAATTCTGTACAAGAAGAAACTGACTTGGCAGGGTGCTAAAGCCTGGAAAGAGACAACTGGGAGGGGAATGTGATAGAAATCTAGGATTATGAGCAATGTGGAGAAAGTGAATGGGAACAATTATTTCCCTTTTTCATAACAAAAACTAGGGGCACCTAATTAAATTATCAGATGGCAGGCTTAAAATGAACACAAGGAAGTAGTTTTTTTAACAGGGTGTAATTAAATTGTTGAATTCATAAATCCATTGCCACAAGGTAATGCAGAAGCCAAAAATTACAGTAGGTTAAAGAGGAATAGGAGGGGATCATGGCAGTGAAGTTTATCTATAGCTCTAAAACACAGTTGTCTAGTCATAACCTTAGGCGAAACTTTGGGTCTGTTGGAGAGAAAACCGAGTGGGGACTTTCCCTAAGAAGTCAGCACTGGCCTTTATAGAGAGTACTTGATCTGTGTACAGATCCCTATTCTGAATCTTTTGTGTATAGATAGACTGATAATAGTATCTAGATTGCAGTGCTACATTCACTGTAACAGTGTGTTATGCTGGGGGAAAAACGTCACCACATCTTAAAAGATTTGATGTTAGCGTATGAATAATGAATAAGCGGTGTAAAATCAGGATGCAGAAACTTAAGAACTTTAATTGCTTATGCTTGTAAAGGTAAGTAGGCTGTAATTCTACAGAAGTGTTTTCAAAAGCATAGAACCTCGGTAGTATTAATGTGATTTGTAATGAATTGGTCATGCAAACTTTTATTTCACTGTGCATTTTTAAAACAAGGTATTTTCCAGTTTCATTTTATCAAGGTAGTCAATCTGAGGTTTTTCAGACACACACAAATACACATGCCTCATTTAAATGTCATCCTTATTTTGTTAACACTTTTAAGCCTGGTTCTTTGATATTTTGTGCTCCGGTTGTTGATCTTGTTAAAGATTTTGCCTGGTCTTTCTGGAAGAATTGGCCTATGGAAAGCTATATGGCTACCCTCGATGGCTGTATGTATCATAAAAGTGAACCTTTGAATGGGAAAGGGATTGCCACGTAAAGTCTGGAGAATGTTGGTTTCAGTAATCTGTACCTTCAATTTGTAGTCCTTTTCTGAAGGAAATAGCCCCATTGAAAGCTATGTGACTACCCATGGTATTAGAACAAGACCAAAGATGTGCCAGGGGAGGTTCAGATTGGATATTAGGAAAAATTTCTTCGCTGAAAGGGTTGTCAATCACTGGAACAGGCTGCCCAGGGAAGTGGTCGAGTGACCATCCCTGGAGGTATTAAAAGGTGTGTAGATGTGGTGCATAGGGACATGGTTTAGTGGTGGACTCGGCAGTATTGGATAAAGGGTTGGACTCGATGATCTTAAAGGTCTTTTCTAATCTAAACGATTCTATAATTCTATTAAGGCTATAAAAATTCTGTTAATTTACCTAAAATGACTGACTCTTGGGAGAGATTCACTTGGTGTGTTTACTATTATCCTACTTTATTCCCTAAAGTATGCTTTGATGAAACTCTTTGGGCATAAATTTAGTTCCATTTCATCCTTAGGTATGAACAAAATTAAGCCTTAAGGTGTGCTTAATAATAAAAAAGCTAAGGGAAAGGTTCAAAATAGAACATTGTAGATAATAATTTATGATAACACTTAACATGATAGACAAAATATATTGAAACTATAGTGTGTATCTGTTAATAAACACTTATTTGAGATCTTTTTTCTTATTTCAGTTTTGAATCCAGCATTTATCATCTTAGATTTCAACTACGCTTTTATATATGCCTGAGGGTGAACTTTATACATATTTTTATAGATTAGAAACACAAAATGTTATCACACTGCCATCTGGACTGATTTATCCTTATATCGTCACAGATTTATGATGATTATATTCAAACACTTAATGTTTTCTTTTTCAAACATTTCAACACAGTAGACTAATAAATCAAAACTTCCTTTTCGAAGATTGATTGGTGAAAATGTATCTAATCACATCCAAAGTATATTCAGAACTCTATTCAAAAGCGTTGATACCGTGTTTTTGGGTTACAGAAGGACCACACATATTGTAAGTGGTTCTTTAATGGTTGCATAAAACTCAGTCCTGTTTTCCCTGAATCCTGATTATTTCCAGAGGTAGTAGGTAAAAATTTCTAACTTCCCCTTCCTCTTTCTCATCCATTAAAGAGTTTTGTGAGGTAGCAGTTTTGTGGCCTGACTGTTGATTTCTTCATGGCCATGTGATAATTTAGAAGCCTGCGCCTCTGTCAGCGTGATAACAAGGTAATTGAGCTGCTTTTCCTATCTATATTTCTTAGATTTAAAATGGAGTATCCGTTGTAAGGCATGCTTAACTGTAAACTTCTCTTCCTCCCCCTTCTTCCTGTGAACGCGCCCCCCCCCCAAAAAAAAACCCAAAACCAAAAACAAAAACACACAAAAAAAACCCCACCAAAATTTTTAAGGTGGTCCATTGGCTTTTTTCAACTGACACTGAAAATTCAGATGGGCAATTGTCAAATGTGGTTTTATATTTTGAGAAATTACTTTACAGGGCTGGGAGGTAGGATGAAATTTTTGTTGTATGAGAAGCTTTTGGGGGGATAGCCTACACAGTCTACATGCATGCTTATCTGTGTATTCGGCGAAAGTGGACTGGTGTTACAATGTGGCCGAGAAGGACATTTGATGTGAAATTGTTATCCTTTCTATTTTTTAAAAGGGAAATAACATTTATTTTGATGCATCAACTTTATAGACCTTTTAAGTGTCTGATGTTACTGATAATAGTATTGGACTAATAAAAAACCTCGAAACACAATCCTTTTCTTAATCCTTTCCCCTGTTGGGAACTAGATGATCTCTGAGGTCCTTTCCAACCCAAACCATTCTATGAGTCTATGATTAAATAGCAAATTCATTGTGATTTTGCCAAAATACAGTTATAGGTTTTTTTATTTGCTTAATTTTTGTAGCAGCGTGAATATTTTGAAAGCATGGAAACCTGAAAACATTACAGCTAAATGTACTTGCTGATCTCTGGAAAAGCCTGGAATATGGATTGAGCCAGACAAGTGATGTAATATGGAGATATGAGTGACATCATTAGTAGTTTCAAATACTTATCAAGCAAATACAAATATGTGTGGTTGGTTTTTGGTTTGGTTTTTTTCCCTGAAGTAGCAAGAAAATAGCTTTGTTAAAATGTAAACAAAGTGTTTAATCAGGAGGAATTTATGGCTTGTTATAAGAAACCAATATTAAGTCTCTTGTTCATGTATTTCAGTATTTTGTCTATAGCAGAGGCCAGAATTGGTTACTTAAGAAGAAAGTACTAGAATTGTGAAAGAGGACAGCTCTGCTATGGCCTGCTCATCTGGGGGAAAAAAACCCACCCACCCATCAGTTAGTGATTTAAGTTTCTGAAATACAAGCATATTTCCTAAGTTATATATAAAATGAATTTAGGAATTCTTTAATTCAACTTTAACTTGAGGTATTGTGTTGTATTATGGCCATCCCCACATGTTTTAGAGAAAGATGAAAGAAACTTTGCAGTAGATATATGGGATAACCAACTTTCCAAGAAGGTCTCATTGTAATTCTTAATACCAAGATAAAATTTTAAACCTCAGATCATGAGGTTTGTATTTCTTTCAAAACATGTCTGAATACTAGCTCTTAAGGATCCAAGGCATGTTTGAGTACTAACGGATAATGGTTGTCCGTGTAAGTATTCAGTTATAAAACCATTGAACAAATTATTCAATGAACTTATTTTTCTTGATATTTGAGTCCTACTTTTCTCTTGTCCAGAAGCTCTAGTTCTAGTCTTTACTGCTTTGATTTGGCAGGGGGACTGGATCACAGCTGATTTAAGGCTCTTTTCTTTACACGACAGTTTATTTTTTACAAATCTTCTGCATCACTGTTACCCCTTTGCTCATTGGCTGATTTCAGAAAAATTCCATAAAATTAAGAGGGGTGGTAGGTGACTGGTCAGTGCAATTGCATAAACTTTGTTTCTTAACAGTACAAGCAGTGCTGGAGAGGGATACTGAGAGATTGGTGCATTCAGCTTCCCTTTTTACATACCAACCGTAGTTACTGTTGCTGGATATTACACTTGTAAGACAGGTTAGTGGAAGTTTTAGAGTCTCCCATTTAGCCTTTTCTAAGGTTGCCCTTTGTTTATCTTTCTGTCTTGCTAACTTGTCCTCAGCATCATCAACTGCAAATGAGATATCTTCCCACAGAATGTACTTCTATTGTATTATTTCTTTCAATTAGTGGATAATTCTAGAAGGAAAGAAGCATTTCCATTCGTTGGAACTAAATGGAGAGAGTGAATAGGTTCCATGAAGTCTTTCCACTTTCCATCAGTACTGTGACATACAGGTGATGCGTGATGATACAATATCTCATGGTTTTGATGGTATCATCAAAAGATTCTGCATTGACAGAGGGAGTAGTCGTGTGGTGGGTAATCTCAGTTGTTTCAGATTGATATCAACAAGTAAGAGATTTGCTTTAAAGGCCTAGGTTGTTTTCAGTGATTAAAAATATCTGCAGATAATAGATTTTGTTGTGAATTCCAACGGAAGTGTCTTCTGTGTAAGAGCAGGACTGAGCTTAATCGTTCCATTGGATGAAGAGAAAGATTTAGTGTGTTTCCTCTCCTAATCCTTCTGTTACCCAGAACATTTTAACCCTCTAGAGCTGGACAGCATTTTAAAAAAAACAAAACTGGGGCAGTTCTAGTTCCAAGACCTTTTGGGGTCTGTTGATGAGAACGGCTTTGACTGCCTTCAAGTTCCAGGCAAGTGTACATCTGAACCTTGCTAGTTCTCATTACAGCATCTCTTGGATAGAGGATGGGTCTTGTTGAAATGCATGTCCCTCCTTGGTGGGAAACCTCTCATCAATGGCAGAAACTTATGTCGTAACTCTAAGTAGATTTTCTTTTCATTTCTCAGTGTTAACTGGGCATGAATCTTCTCTTCCTGTTTGTTTATGGCTAAATAGTTGTTGCAAGAGAGATTTGTTTCATTAACTTCACGTGTCTGCATTGTCAGCGTGTGCACCTGAGAGAGTAAGAATAACCTTTCTTTCTAGAGCCAGCAGAGAGAAACAAGCAATTTTAGTTAGTGATTCACTTGATGATAGTTGTCTAAAATCAGCCAGATGAATCATAACACGTTTCTCTCCACTGCTTTTCAAGAAAGCATTTTATTAGGACAAGCTTTGTTATCTTTCTTTTTCCTTCAGTAATTAAAAAAAAAAACAAAATACAAAACAAAAAACCAAACCAATCTGTCAGTCAATCCTAAGGTCTTGTGACGTTCATCACACATGATCTTTGAAACAGATCCTGCAATCACTTACATATATCAGCATCTTTGCTTGTGGAAACAATTCAGTGAGGCTTGGTGAGGGTATGATAATCTCCTGTAGGTATTGCATTTGTAAGAGCAGCCCATTAAAGAGACTCTGGCCCCAGCAGATAAATGACACCTGGCTCCCAGCACTTCAGACTGGTTTATTGGAACTTCTCATTTCAGGATCAGACCCCAGATTCTTTGAAGTCTTGGGAGAATCTGATATTAATGACCATATTAGTGACTGCAGCTTCAGTTTCACTTCATCTCTGAGCTAAAGGAAATAACTTACCTTTCCTCTTAAATCTATCCTCTCTTTTTGACAGTGGATGGTATGTTCCCTCTTTCCCAAGCTTGTGATTTAGATGTCATCTTCAGTTTCTCCAAGATTTACCTCAGAGTAATTATGGCATATCTTGCTGTTAAATAATTTGCAAGATAACAGTATTTTCTGCAAACTTTTAAGTTGAAGTTTAATGCTGTGTGATTTATTTTAATTAACTCTGAGAGAAGTAGAAGGTTGTTTTGTTTGTTTTTTGTTTTTTTTTCTTTTGACATGTGAACTTATTTGGAAATGTGTCTGCACAGTTTCTTTATGCTCTGTGATTGGGCCATGTAAGTAATGTGATGATAGAGCTTAAAGGCCATTCAAAGAGAAATGAGAATAATATGTAAAATAGAGTGCATAATCTAAATTCATTTATGTGGGTGGTTAATACTTAAAATGAGAAATTCTTTTAGTGCAGGTGTCTGGGTTTTCTGACTTACTATTTCAAGTTGACTTTCATTTGCATTGAGTTATGTGCATAGTCATCTCAGCAGCAATTGAAACACTGAATATATTCTCACCATCCTACTTGTATTAGTGTTGGTTTTAGAAAGTTTATTTCTTCTGGAAAAAAACCCAAAAGTTGATGTTAAACACTTTGTCATTTCAAGTTGTGAACCAAAGTAATAATGCAAGCAAATGTAGCTCTTAAGCTTTTCAGAATATTGGTGAAAAGCAGGAAATTCATATTGGGGCATCTTATAATAAACTTAATCAGCAGAGTTGCATTCTGTTTAATGGAAAGGCTCTGAGTCATTCTTAGCCAAAGCTGAGAGCAATCACTAGAGTCTGTGCTGCTTAAAATGACTGATTTTTTTTTTTTTCTTTCCTAAAGAGGAGGTTCATGTGGACTGAATTCCCTTTTACAAAATGGGCATGTTTCCCAGGGAAAACATGATACTTCTTCACTAATCAGGATGGAGCCTTATCCTGCAATGGGACCTACATTTTGGTCTTTTCGCCACATCATTGCTGTTTTCTACATGGACAAAAATAGATATAGAGTAAACCAACCCAAAAAGTCAATTATAGGGTTTTATAGTGATGTACTGTGAAAAATTTGGTCATGTTTTTCATTATACAGAATGTTCTTTCCAAAGACATAAACAGAAAAAAAGCACATATGTTTGATTTTAAAAATAACTTTGCTTAGCTGTTTAAAAATGCTGGAGACATTTTGGATAGTTCTAAATGATCAGCATCATAATTATATGATAAAACTTCTGTGTAAAGACTTATCTGGTTTATAATTATTTAACTGTTGGGATTTTGGGGTTCACGAGGTATACTTTGAAAAATTTCTCATACATATCTGAAAAGTCTGAGTTATTCATCTTCCTCTCCTCTCTAATCAGGAAGTAACTGTTAAATCTGTGATGTCAGGTTAGGGGGAATGATTTAATTTAAAAAGTATTAACATGTGAAAGAAATATTGGAATGAATGAAAACAGTTTGG
Organism: Aramus guarauna; assembly: GCA_013400195.1. Taxonomy (NCBI): domain Eukaryota; kingdom Metazoa; phylum Chordata; class Aves; order Gruiformes; family Aramidae; genus Aramus; species Aramus guarauna. The sequence continues at coordinate 520,002 of VXBL01004883.1, read as the reverse complement.
TCCACTGACATTTAAACCAGTGATTATCTTAGGATAGCATGGCGTAGGAAAGATGCTGAAGTAATAACTACAATTACAGAATCAAAGCAATAAAAATTAATATGTAATAATAGAATTATAAACGAAAGCCACATTTTTCAGTTGTGGGTGTCTGAAGTTCAATGGATGAATCCATATTTGGACATCTACAGAAATGTGGTAAGACTTTTGTAGGTGTGGAGCTCTGGCACTTCACGTTGTTTTCATGGCAAATTACAAATGCTCAGCACTTTTGCAAATGAGTCCAAATCACTTTAGGTTTCTAAATATGGACACTAATATTTGAAAAACGAGAAAGATTTAAAGAAGCTAAGAGTTATATGAATAACTACTTTCTTTTAGATAGGTAATTTAATTTGTTAGATTTAATTCTTGCTAGATTTAATTTAGGCATGATCCAGTTCCTAATAAATTTAGTGGGAACTTTTGAAACTTTATTTATGTGTCTATTGCTAACATGTTTTCTGATTAAATTTACTTAGAGTTTTGCTTCACACTCAAACTAGGTAAAAAGCTGCTTACTTAGATTTATTTGAAAACAGCCTTTAATCTTATACTTTAAAGAAAAAATAATTCATAAAAATTGCTATTCCTTGAGATTATTAGATATGTCAAAATTATCAAATACATAATTTAATAAGAGATACTACTAAGTTGGTTAGTAATTTTTCATGACTTCTAGGCAGTCTGTTTCCACTTTGCAAATACTTTGTGTTTCCAGTACGATGACCACCGTCAAAAGAATACCTGTATACGTCAGCAGTTCTTGTCGCTTGTGTAGTGTCCTCCTACTTTGCTCCATTGTCACTGTGCATCATCTTTTTTATTTCTCCACAGACAGCAGACCTTACTACCACCTTTTCATGTAGTTGCCATATTTATGAGGTGCTTCCTTCGCATGTTCTGGGGAACCCAATACATATTTCCTCCTACTTATTTCCTCCGTACAATTTGATTTCCCTAAGCAATACTGTATTTCACTTCTGTGAGCTTCACTATTGCATTCATTCTGAACATCATCTAATTAATCTATGGATATCTTGAGCTTCCTTATGCTCTAACTCAGCTGTTGGACACATCTTCAGTTTATGCATTTGAAGGCCAAAAGGGTATTTTAGCTTATCTGGCCTAACCTATTTTATCAGTTAACCCTGTTAAAAAGTACTTCTACCAAAAATGTCGATGGAGGTTTGACTAAAATTTTTCTTCCAAAATGTAATCCAGCTTGGATTTTAAACATGAAAAGACAGTGAATCTACCATGTCTTTTGAATTAAGAAGTAGTTGTATTAAATCAAATTTGAGTGTGTCTAGCGTTGATTTCCAATCAGTTTGGTTTTCTCTGCTCTTCTGTGCATCTTCCTCCAGCAAATATACTTTCATTAGAATTTTGAGTCACCTCTTGATGGTTTATTTGCTAAGCTTGACAACTTGGATTTTCTCTGTGTCTTGCTATAAATACATTTTCTAGTCAATAACTTGTTTCTCTTCTTTTAAAAGTGGATCCTGAGACTGGGCACACAATTTTAGTGTCTGTATTACAAATGAGGCATAGAGAGGTGAAATAACTTTCCACTTCTACATCTGATAATCTCCTTAAACATTTGTGACTTATAATTGCAGTGAGCCCTCCTATTAAATTGAATATCCGCTCTAAACAAATTCTTTTTGGTGTTGTCTTCTAGGGTGTTGTCCATTTCTGTGGGAATGACTTATATTTTTTCTGAAATACGTAGCTTTACTTTGAGATCTATGTTTAATTGTGGTTTATTTGAATGGACTCCTATTTGCTAGGTAATCCACATGACGTTAAATGACTTCACTCTCTTGTACTGGATGATGCTGGGATGGCGTCCCGTTGTGAGGGCAGTGTGGGTGGGAGAAGGTGAGGGGAGGGGCAGCTGTGTGGGTGCTTAGCTGCTGGCTGGGGTCAGCCCATCACGTCATCTTCAGATTTACCAGTCTCTTAACTTACAACTTTTGGCAGAGGTTGAAACAGGTATATAGACTTCTGTAGATAAAGCAGGGTGAGAGAGAGGAAATAGGACAGGAGAAATTGATCTAGAAGTATTGAAGGATGCTGGATGGAAGGGAAGAGAGATGAATAAAATGTAAAGGGAAAAGAAGGTAAAAAAAGAGAGGTGGAGCTCTAAGAACAGCCTAAGTTGCCTCATTCTTCATTTAAAAAAACAAAAAAAAAAGCAGAATATAATGCGGAGGTCTCAGTTGCAGTGTTCCTCAAAACTCTAATATGAACACAGATCTTTTGGGGAAAAAAAAAAAGTTTTTTATTTATTTTTAACTAGGTTGTTTAAGTTGTCTCAGAAGTAGAACTGGATGAGAGGTCCTTGGGGTCAAGGTGGTGCAGGAATTCCAAAGGCAAAATAAATTATTCTGATGTATGCTTATATATATAGCTTCTGGGCTTAATGGAATCAAATCGTGGTTACAATAAAGGGAACTTTGTTTACATTCTCTGGATCCGTTTTATGTAGTTAAATCTAAGTAATGTTTCTTTTATAGGGATCATCACGTACTTTAAACCAGGGCCCAGCAATGGAATGCAACAAAAAAGAGAGTGTGACTGAAGTATCTGTGAAATTTGCTGTTAAGTCTGTACTCAACTCCTAAATTTCCATGAAACTTAGTTTTGATCACAGCTGCATTCACTAATACTGTAAGTTAGTCTGGCCACCTGCCTTGATATCAAACTTTTTTTTTCAGGAAAAGAAAACATTTTCAGATTTCTGATTGCTGGAGAAAGTTAACAAATCTTTCTAGTTTTGTTCACGTGAACAAATACATTTCCTGGTGACCAGAAAGTAGGCTTCAGATAGTGTACAGCATAGAATTAAATTATTCTATTTGTATTTTGCATAAGTGAATGGATGCATTCTGACGCTGCAATTGAACTAGATGAGGCATTATAAATTGTCTAGAGGTGATTACTCTTATTTTTAGCTCTTTGAAATATCTTCTTGTTAACATGATGAGAGGTTGTGTCTATAGGTAGGTAGAAATTGTGTTAGCATGGAAATGAATTTCAGAATGACACATCCAGTTACAGGTGCTCACATTTTTGTGTAAAGACATGTAATGACTGTAACGTTAATGGAATTTCAGAACAAAAACCAGGTTTAAACTAAGCTTATAGAGAGAAGACCTTTTGGGGTGGTCGCTTGCTGTAAGAAAGTGTTCTTGTGGAAAAAAAAAAACCCAAACTTATGAAGGGTAAAATAGAACTCTCTAAACATGACTTTCTTCTCTGCTACAGGAAAGTATGCTCTCTTCTGATGCTTCTGGAGCAACGTGATCTTCAGGCATCATCTCCTCCAGTATTTTCTGAGCACTGGCTTTTTTTTTTGTTTATTTTGAAATTCCTCTATAATGCCACACATACATCATTCTCTGTCACTTGCATTCTAGTTTGGATCGTTCTTGGCTTTATGAGTAGATACTGTGTGTTAGGACCGCTGGCCTTGTTTTACTCTAGCACCTTGCATTTGAGATTATGGACCAGAACACAGTTATTTGGATCTGTGAAGAGCAAAACTGCAACCTGTTACTGTCTAAAAGATGAAGTACAAGAGGATATAGATAAGTGAATGCAAATACAAACAATCTATACCATTGCATCCGGGGAGGTCCCTGCTGACTGGAAGTTAGCAAATGTGATGCCCATCTGCACGAAGGGCCGGAAGGACTGTCTGGGGATCTGCAGGTCTGTCAGTCTGACCTCAGTGCCAGTGAAAGTTATGGAGAAGATCATCTTCAGTGCCATCACGCAGCATGTACAGGACAACAAGGTGACAACATTTTCTCCTAGAAAAACTGGCTGCTCATGGCTGGGACAGAGACGTGTGTTTTGCTAGGTTGTGGTGAATGGAATTAAATCCAGTTGGTGGTCAGTCACAAGTGGTGTTCCCCAAGGGTCAGTATTGGGGCCAGTTCTCTTTAATATCTTTATCAATGATCTG
>VXBL01004883.1:485322-515456 GCA_013400195.1 Aramus guarauna | reverse complement strand
GCTGGAGTGTGTCCAGAGAAGGGCAACAAAGTGGTGAAGGGTCTGGAGCACAAGTCTGATGAGGAGTGGCTGAGGGAACTGGGGTTGTTTACCCTGGAGAAAAGGAGGCTGAGGGGAGACCTTATCGTTCTCTACAAATACCTGAAGGGAGGTTGTGGCTATGTGGTTGTTGGTCTCTTCTCCCAAGTAACAAGCGATAGAACAAGAGGAAGTGGCCTCAGGTTGTGCCAGGGGAGGTTTAGGTTGGATATTGGGAAAAATTTCTTCACCAAAAGTGTCGTCAATCTCTGGAACAGGCTGCCCAGGGAAGTGGTGGAGTCACCATCCCTAGAGGTATTTAAAAGGCACTTAAGGACGTGGTTTAGTGTGGACTTGACAGTGTTGGGTTAATGGTTGGACTTGATGATCTTGAAGGTCTTTTCCAAGCTAAATGATTCTATTATTCTATAATTTTGCTCTCTGATCTATAACAGAGAGGAGGAACCCTCTACTAGATTATTTGTATAGTCTATTTTAGGGTAAAGTAAATTTCTTGAGTTGCTTATTTTTCTCAGCTGAGAGTGTAGAACAATTAATGTAAATACAAATATGTAACATTTATCTAACAAAGTTTGTGGAGATGAACCAAAACATTTAAATGAATAAAGAGTAATACCTGCCCTTCCCTTAGCATTGGGAGTTTTGTTATTGCATCTTTTCTCTGTCTAGCTGCTGATTTTTTTTTTTTTTAATTTTTTTTTTTTTAACTGGAACTATAGAAGGACTTAATTTTATTTGGGTCTCTTATCTCTTTAAGATGTTAATGAGCTTGTGGTTTGCAAGTCAGTAAGGAAAGGCTGGCAGATAGACCATATGGTAATATTACCGTGTTTATCATCTGTTTTCTTAGAAAACTACGCTGAAGATGCTAAAGGTGTAGATCAAGGCTAATCTTGAGTCTGAATGTAGGACCAAGTTGTAGACCAATCTGGAAAGCACTGACGTTTTGGAAACAACAATGAAATAGGTAGTCAGAAATCCTCAGAAGAGTTTGAGGAAGATGATGGATAATCATCTTCATCTGATCCAGGGACCAGCAGCATTTTCTGCAATGTTGTGTGAAGTGCAGGTTAATGGAGAGCCAAGCCCTTGGATGCTAGTTGTTGACTGCTAACTTTGTAACATACTGATTACGGAAAAATACATGCTTGAACGAAGGATGACAGCTTGGAAAGACGAAATTCTTAGATCTCGACAGGATGAAGCAAAGAGCATCTAATTCCCTTTCCGTCTTTAGCTTTTCTTCATATGTATAACATATATATATATATATTTTTTTTCATAAACCAGTCACAGGCACAAATTATTTATTTACTATTGGGATGTTGCTAAATTGTTAACTATACTAATTTCGTACTAAAAATGACAAATTTCTGCACGTGATATCTGTAGCCTGGGATCAATAGCAACAGAATGATTAGCAATTTTAGAATAGGTACTCCTGTTGACCCATGCAGTGGATTTTGAATGCAGAATTTGGCAAGAAAAAAATCATCATTTATGTGAAGAACAGTATAAACTAGCGGGTTTTACATTTGATGGTTAGGTACATACCAAGAAATACTTTTAAACCTTTCGTGTTTTAAGACCACCAGGCAAAAAAAAAAAGGAGTATGCCTTCCCTTTAAAGCAAGTGTGTCTTTGCATTTTCTCCCAAATTGGTACTGCTAGTTGATGTTAATATTTTTCCTTTTGGTTTTCTGAATTCATAGGTGAAACTTTTTGGATTAACTGTTGCCCTAAGACTTTCAGAAAGTTTATGGTGGTAGTCACTGCTAATTTAAGGAAAGTAGTATTAAATATTTATATTTATCCTGAAGAGCTTTTGATCATAGCTCCATCCCACTCCATCTTAGAAGCCAGCATTTTTCTCCCGTCTGTATCAACAATCCCAACTTCTTAGAAGTTGGAGATCATAAATAAGTATTTAAAGATATCTTAAATCAATTCAGTTCCACAGATTCCTTGCTATTACCCTGCTCCATGCCACACACATACATGCGAAGGCAGAGCTTGGTGGCCCCATAAAAACTCAATATTGACCCTAAGGCCCTCTGAAAATGTGCTTTGAAATCTTGGTTTTACTTTCTTCAAGTTTTTAATGGTTAAAGTTCATATTCACAAGTATTTAAAAGGTGTGGATCAGCACCTTATTTGCAGTGTTATTTAAAGTCTCTGGTATTCTCAAATCCGCTCTGAGGTTTTTTTACATTGGGGTAATTATAGTGGGATTTTTTTTTTTTTTAAATCGAAAAGTATTTCTTTGTCTTTATGCCTAAATCTTGAAAATTCCCAGGAGAGAAATTTTCGCATTCTGGAGTTTAGGACAGATTTTTGCAAGACGCCTACTGTGTTTGGCTATTTCCATCTTAATAAGAAGGGCTTTATGTCTACTAAACCACTATTTCTACATTTTTATGGAATTGGGCAGTGCCCAGTTCCATAAAAAGCCATTGTACCATAGCTGTAGCAGCAGCATTTCTGCAGATCAGCTACGTGAAGCAGTCTGTAGTCATTTGTAAAAGAAGCTAAAAATTGAATATAGAAACTTCAGGAAAATAATTTTTCGTAGAAGTGAAGAAAAACTGCAATTGGTTAGCTTTGTTTGTGATTTACCTGGAGTATTTTTTATGTTCACAGTCACTCAGGCATCTCACAGAATGAGAAGATAAGGAAAAAATCGCCTACCTGGAACTGTGAATTCCTTTACTATTTTCTGAATCACTTCTGAAATGCTTTGAAATGTATTTGTATTTAGTGTAAATTGTTGGTTTATAATCAGCATAGCATTTTGAAGCTTATATTTGTAGGCTTAAAGGTGGTTTGTGTTGGTTTTTTCTTTTCCTGTAGGTTGTGGTTGTCATTTAATAGTTTCTCATGTTTATAACATTTTTATCCATAATATTTCCATATTGATTTAAGTGATAACAAAGGAAGATTTTTGTGATGCTATTTTAGTGGTGGGAAGTGGTAGTCAGGGAGAATTTAGTAGCTTAGTAGTCACTTTGGCACCTGTCACATCTCAAAACTCTTCAGTGCTTTAAAAAATTAAACTCAGTAGCATAGATATCTACCAATCCTGCTTATATTATAAGGACTGCTGTGCACTTAAGTATCTCCTGGAAGTTTAAACTCATATAATTAAATAGTAATTTCTCTCTCAATACTCTCTAAAGATTTCTGAGATGGGTACGACTTCCAGATAGAAAGTAGAGGGGCTAATACAGAAAAAAAAAATTATCTTAACACAAGTGATGTTTCTTCTTCAGCAGTTTTGTCTTCTCTTTATAGTGCATAGAAGAACATCAGGCTATGGACAGAAACTACTCGTATCAATATAGTGGTTTTAAAAATACAACAAAAATGAGTCTGTTAAGACCAATTTGTTCTTTTGCAGGATTTTTGTACGTTACACGTGTAATTTTGCAAGAATGAAATTCTTGTAAAATCCGTTTTATGGAAGCTGGTTTCCTTTAGAAATGTTTTTGATCTAGTTTTATAAATGGTGTTAAGTATAAATGCAACATGTGTGGTACTGAAACACACTCATGAAGGTTTCAGAAAGATTTTGGTTTTGAAGCACTATTTGAATACTCTTCCAAATCCTCCGTGTGAATTTCTCTGCAAATCCATAGTGAAGTATGACATCGTACCTTCCCGTAAATTCAGCGTGACTGTATATAGGATTTGTCAATGTTTTGTTTGTATCCTTGTATTAGAAGTTAACTGATCTTTGTCCTGTTACACCAGTAATCAAACTATGTATCTTGTACTGAGACTTGAGCAGGAGCTGTGAGCTGGGATGTAAGTCTGTATTATCATGCACAGCTCAGACGTATTCTAGTGTGTTGATTTACTTGCCATCTCTTTCACAGTAAGCTGGAGACCTGAGCTCGAAGCAGACATTGCAAAAGTGGGCAGAGTGTGTATGTATCAGGAACTAAATGTATATTGTTAGTTTACTTTCTTAACTTCATTTTATTTGCATGGAATTTTATGTGTGGTTTTTTTTTAAGGGTCATAGTTTCAGGACCTTTTAAATGCTTTTTGTTGGAAGAATTTTGATAAAATAACAGAAACGAACTCATTTTTCATCTCTTAACTTTGTGTGGCCTTGTTACTGAAAAAGGCTGATATCAAATACCAATTTCTTGTTTAAAAAAAATAAAAGAAAGTTAATTCCAACATGGAGTTGATAAAAGACATGTTATCACACATAGGTTAGTTTTCTCTTTCCACCTCTTGAAGTGATATCAGACATACTAACATATAGCAGTTAGTCCTGAGAAAGTTATGTGCTTTTGCTGAAGTATTCGATGGAGTTGTGGGTTTTTTCTGTAAATTCATGATTCTCTGATCATTACTATTGTTTCAACTTATCTAAGATGGGACACTTTTTTTAATCATGTTTGTTTTTCTGAAATATGAAGGTATTTTTCTGCATATAACACAATGTAGCCATGCCAATGTTCTTAAGGGGTCCTGCTGAACTTAAGAAATTGGAGGTTATGTTATAAACTGGTCATGACAGTGAATTTATTAACTATGTATTTTTATCAACTTAAATATTACTTAATTATTGCAAATTTTGGAGGAGAGTCCAATGAAGATAAAAGGACAGCTTTTATGTACCATCAGATGTAATACTTAGGCCATTTTGAGTGGTAACATACATTTTTACGTTTGTCTTTGCGTTGTGACTTTTGAGGATGCTGCTCTTTAAAGAGAGATATGCTATGTAAAGTTATTTTAGATTTTTTTGGATCTAAGATGTGCTAACACCAAATGTACTCTATTTTTTTCCTCTCCTTTTTGTCATAGGTATTTGATAAATATCAGTCCTAATCCATGGAATGACAGCATTTGAAAAAAATCAGCGCGCCTTTTAAATATGTGAAAGGTATATTTCTTACTGCATGACTTTTACTGCAGATATATACAAGTACTCGGCTTAGTAGGCCTTTCATGGGGACAAGTGTGTTATTGCAAGTCTTGCTGATGAAGATAATTTTTTTTTCCATCTTTGAATTGGCTAGGCAATTTTTCACTGTCAACTGATTGTCTTTTTATCTCGTTGAAAAGGGCTGCTTGGATTCAGTTCTTATTCCACCAAGGTGTCAAATGCTGTTTTGATGTTCATATGCCATACAAATCCACCTAACATAAGACTCATGAAATGTATTTTATCATACTGAGTGAGACCGATGGTTATTCACTGGTCAAGGCCAAAATGTGTTTGAGCTGAACGGAGACAAACAAAATGAAAGTCACTGTCAGTCAAAGAAAACTTAGTAATGAAATGTGCTTTCAAACACAACTTCAGGGATTTTTTTTTTTCTTTTGCTACCACTAGTTGACTCCATAAGTGGAAGAGGACTACAGGCTTGGCCACAGGTAACATGATGCCTGACATCTGCCTACTGCCTGCTCAGAGGCTTTGTTGTTGGATAACCCAAAGGCCAGAGTAGCAAGAGCTCCTCTTTATTGTCAGCCAGGTGATCATTAAGGAAGATGTTGAACAGAGTCAGACCCAGTGTTGACCCTTTGGGTACACCTCTTGCTACTGACCTCCAACTAGACTTTGTTCCACTGATCACTGTCTTCTGGGCCCAACCATTCAGAAAATTTTCAACACACCTTACAGCTCATCCAGCCCATACTTCATCAACTTCATCTTCCCCTTGTACATGCAAAGATCAGAATTTTTGGTGCCCTATTTGATCAGCTAGAGTCTGCGAGTGCTTCTGCCTCTGGCTTTGCCCGTCAGATCGGCTGTGTCGTCCCTTGCTGCATACTTCAGGAGAATACTGTATTTAGCAATATTTCATAAATTATAAAAGAATCTAGAGAATGTGCATCAATGTTCCTTAGCTCCTCATGGTTTAGTTCCATTATTCCTTATTCTTGAACCTTCTTTCATTACCAGATGAATGAAGCCTTCCTTTCTCTTTTCAGAATATCCCTAAAGCAAAAACCATATTCCAGCAATGTGTACGTACACAAACACCCTTGTCTGTTGAGGCAGGAATATTTTTTTTTTTGTCTGGTCTGCTTTCTTAAACTTTAACTGTAACTTTGTATGCCTAGTAGGAGCATGAATGGACTGTATTCTTCTGTAGTCATGTTTTTTCCTACAAAATTTCCATGTTTTAGAGGGCTTAGTAATGTATATTCCACTTTTGACCTTCTTGATACAAATTAAGGTATTTAATCACCCTGACTACTACTTACTTAATTTGTGAAAACTTTGAAAAATTAATCCTCATGGCACGATATATAGGACATGCACAGTGCACTGAATGATTATTTGGGGCAAAATCCCCACAATTTTTATAGCTTGTCTGAGTGGGATCACAGAAAAGTTGAAGTTGGAAGGAATCCCTGGAGGTCATCTCGTTCAAATATCCTTTTCTAAGCAGGGTGAGCTAGAGAAGGTTGCTCAGAACTGCATCTAGTTATGTTTTTAATATCTCCAAGGATGGAGACTACGTAAACATCTCTTAGCAATCTGTTCCAGTGGTTGACCCACCTCACAGTAAAAGGGTCTGGGTTTTTTTGATTGTGTGGGTGGTGGTGGTGTTTTTTTTGTTTTTTTTTTTTTTTAATGTTTAAGTGAAATTTCCTGTATTTCAGTCCATTGTATCACCAGATGGCTCCAGATGGGCTTTGGCTTTCCCAACGCCATTGCTTGGACAATGTCTCTTTACTCCTTCTGTGTCACCTTTCCCTGCTTCCACCTCTTCTATGCTTCCTTTTTGTGTTTAAGTCAGGAGCTCCTTGCTCATCCAATCAGGTTTCCTGCCTCCTTTGCTTGATTTACTGTTCATTGTGGCAGACCGCTCTTGAGCTTGGAGGAGGTAATCCATGAAAATCAGCCAGCTCTCCTGGATCCCTCTTCTGTCCAATATTGTATCCCATGGGATGCCTCTGTAGTCTTGTTAGTTCTCAAAAAAACACGATTGTGAGCATTGTCTTCACATTCAGTTGCTTGTCCTCGCCGTATTTTTATTTTTTCAGTTATAATTGGCAAGGTTTAAGCTTTCCTTGAATTTTTTTTCAATCATGGATAAGTTTTGGCTTGTTAAATTCATATTGTAAAACTAATGCTGTTTCCCAAGCCTTGGGGATATCCTGCCTATGTAATTACAGGTTTATGCTGCAACTCTGCAGACGCGATTATTACCAATAGTATGAATAATTGCACCATTGGCTGGTTTGTGGTCAGGCACTGTCTGGTACCTAGATGTGGAACAGTTAAAATAAAAAATAAAACAGAAAATTACGGAAATGCTTGTAATGCTCCTGACTGGCAGTTTTGTTTTCTATGGTTGTGCAGGTATGATGAGATTTAATTGATAATAAATCTCGCAAGGTGAAAACTCCTGGATTTTGTCCTAGTTACTGGAAAGAAGATAACGTAAAGGGAGTGTTACACAATTTTTTTGTTAATTTGGAAGCAGTCCTTTCCCACCCCTTCTAGAAATACTAATTCATATAAACAAATGTAAATAAAGGGTAGTGTATGTTACTTTGGAACTTAGTTTTGATTAAGAGATTACTCAGGAATAGAATTGTTGATTATATCAAAACTAACACTTTTATTGTTTTATATTGTTTAATGTTTTTTCTTATGTTTAAGAAGTGATTCAAATTTTACATCCATCCCTCTGACAGAACTTGACTTTGGGGGCTTAAAACAAGATGTTCCTGCTTTGTGTTTCCCTCTTCCCCAGCTGTAACTGTAACGATCTATCATGAACACATGCCTGGAAAGCTTTAAATTTTGAGACTTCCTTTGTACCCAGAAACCTAGAGAATATAGGAAATTAACAGTAGCTGTAAGTAGGATTAGTACTACTTAAAAAAGCTGTTGACTGTTAGTATATAATATATAATGTATCAGTTTTCATTGTTTGGTTTTCATTTTTATGTACTTCTTTAGTGACATTTCAAACTAGGTAATTACTATGACGAGGTAAATGATCTTTTGGAAGACAATATTTATTTCCATATAAATCATAGGTTTAAATCCCAGTTAGTACCGTGCTTACTGGCTAAGCAGGTGATAATCACAGCTGACTGGGGCCAAGAGAGAAATGACATTCCCAGTGTGGGAGTGCTAGTGATAAAAGCAAGGTTAAATACTTTTCTGATTGAAGTAAGGATTATTAAATATTGGGCTAGAGAAGAATATGTAAATACAAGTTCAGAGGGAGAAGGAAAAGAAAGAAATCTGCATAGATACAAGCCCAAAATCTTGAGATGCTAATAAATTGTCACTTGGACCACATAAATTGAGAGAATCCTTTGGAGCAAAACTATGTAGCATTTGTATGCTTACCTTTCCTTTCATTTTGGTTCCCCTGTTCATTTAATTCTCACCTTTCTTGCCTATATTTAATTTCTTCAAGGTAAATGGCAAACACCAGTGGATCCTACTGCTGTGAGTACCTTGACCATGATGTGTATTAGTGTACTTGAGCAGTGCCCAGAGTCTGATGTTGCTGTAAGGTGTTCAAAGGATAGTGGGTGTTTTTCCCCTTTGTTATGGATGTTAGTGTTGAAACTAGCAATGCAGAAATATATGTGAGAAAAGAGCACAGGTCAGTTAGTGAATGTACAGCTTCAATGGTTTAGAGGCAGCTTAGTTCTGGGCTAGTTTCAGTCCCATGGAAAACAGTCTTTTATTATTTTTCAAGCATTTGCTTTTTCTAAGGAATCCTGTAGCTGTAGTCCTACCAAGAGCAACAGAAGGACCTTCCTTTATGAATTCCTGTAAAGCATTTCATGTTTATTCCTCTTATTGTTACAGAATTTCTCCTTGGTAAGGGAATTCCCTCTATTTTTGAAGAGGATTTGAGGAGAGGAAACTGAGATGGAAAATAGTGGTTTGCAGATAAGCAGGAAGGGAAGACAGCAGCTAATATACTGAAAGTGATGTTCTTGTGAAAATAAATGTAGTAAAAAGTAACCATCTTTTAAATCGTCATTTTTGTGGTGTTATACTATTCAGTGTTTTAAAAGTAATGTGAAAATCTCAGTTACACATGAATATTTAACTGATATGTGAGCTCTAAAGCTTTGGTTTGTGATTTGTCTCCAAAAATGGTACTTTGGAGCAAAGTATTCTAGAGTGGCAGATCACAAGTACGTGTTGAAGCTTAAAATGTTTTTCTTTGCCCTTAGTGGTGTTTTCTCATCAGCTTTATATATATCGTTAGTTATTTTTGCTAGGAGTTAATTCAATTTAATGTTTGGAGAGAACAGTGCTCTCAGAAATAACAGCCACTTTCTCATGGGTCAATTTTTTTTTTTCTTATTTTAAAAGTAATTTAAAGACTGTAGACATGTTGATGCCATGTGAGAGGAGAGACTGCTGTCTTGCAGGTTCATGTAAGCACAAGTGGAAGGCTAAACGAGGTCAATCACATTGACTCAAGTTCCTGCTGTAGTTGGCATAACCCGCTCCACAAGTATGGAGAATAAGGAGAAATAATTTAATCTAGATTAAATGTAAATCAGGTTTTATTTTTCGATTTCTCACTTTTAAAACCCATATTGATACAATGGGGTGCTAACCTATCCTTTATTAACAGGTTTTTCTATTATCTGGAAGGATTCTTGTATTTAATATGAAGACTGTTTAAGCTTTTTTTTTTTTTTCTCCAAAACTGGACTGCAAATACTCTGAGCTGTTGGCATTGGAATTAATTCACTTTGTTTAATTCTGTAAGACTTTTCAGACCTGCAAAGTGTCGTGCTCTCAATGCAATGCTCATGCAGCCTAGCTTTAACTCTCTCCTCCCTACCAGGTTGGTATCCACATCTGGGGCGTTTGCAGAGAGTAGTGCTGTTGCTTCTCCTTTGCCCCCAGGCTGATGCATAGGGTCATTCACTGAAGGAAAGGTGTTGGTTTGGTACCTTCTCAAGTCATCAGTACCACACCATAATCCTTTCCTGGTGGTCAGATGCACGGGACTTCAGTGAGCGGTGTCGTAACCCTAACTCTGCTGTGATGTGCTGACACATGTTTTATAGTCTTCAAGGAGTAATTTTTTTCTTTCTTCCCATGTATATGGGAAAGAACCTCTTATCTGTAAGCATCCTAGATATGGAATTTTGAGCTAGCAGATGCACCTGTAATCCTCAAAGGCCATTTTGTTGGATCTGCAGACTTTTGGTTTTCAACACTACAACACACTTAAGAACTGAGCAATTGCTCTGTCTCAAATCCATAAGATGCTCTATCGCAGTTGAGTAATACTGCGTGTCCCAATAGCTAGGGTTGAAACGGGACCGAATCCGATGTTGCTATCAAAATGATTTGTCAGATAAAGCTATAATATACATCGATGCTGGTGTTTAGAGAACATTATATATTTAATAAATGGAAGATTCTGTAATGTGTTTCAATTAGAGTTTGAAAGCATTTTAACAAATGGGAGATACATGAGCTTAAGTACACCAAATCAAACACCAAATTAATCCTGTTCAGAAATACCACTAAATGGCATAAAGAATAATGGCCAATTATACAAGAATGGGATAGTCTGTCAACTAGCTTACATTAAGAATACCTTCTGAGAAAAATTTTAGCTTAATAATAGGTTTTAATTTTACTGTGAATGGTAGGATTAGAAATGTAAAGCTTTATTCCCAAGGCATCCAGAATAAGACTGTTAAACTTTGTACTGGGATCAGACCAAAGTTTCATTTAACCTGTTATATCATCTCCAGTGCTCGCCAACAGTGGATTTTAAGGAAATAACATGAGAAAAGGGCAAACATATAGGAATACTTCCACAGGATGCTTTCCTAACCTCCAGTTATGTGTAGTTCAGACTTCCTGAGCTAGAGGTATCTTTGTTTTTAGTAGCTCTCAATGAATGTTTCTTCCATGAGTTTATCCAGCTGCTGTTTGAACCTATCTAAACTTTTAGTAGTAGCTTGCAACAAGTCCTTTACCTCTGTAAGTCTCCTCTTCCTGCTTATCCAGCATGACTCTTGATGGTTATAAAAATGCCCTAATCTTTGGGTAGGAGGAGTGGTTGGAAAAGTTAATGAGTTTTATCTGTTATTTCTGTAAGATAACCTAGTAACAACAGTTGGTCTATTTGGTGTATGATAAAAAAAGTAGCTAGAACTTCAGAGTGGAACCAAAAAAATTGATTGAAAAAAAAATTATTTTTTTTTTGGTCCTGTGTCAGTGACTGATTAGCTGTACAATCCTGACCAAGTGATGTCACTTTTCTGTGAGGCAGAATATCCTAGTACTGACTCATAGTGATGTTAAGGCAGGTATGTGTTTTCTGAACCAGGACTGACTTGTGTCCAGCTGGCTTTAAGCAGAGTAAGGGCAAAACTTCCTACACTTGTTAAAGTCAACATGACTTTATTTCTCCTTTTATAAAATTAAGTGGTCATAAACTTCACATTTACTGTGCTAAACCTATGGTAATATACACTGACACCTATGGATGAAAGTGCTCCAAAGAGCTACTTAGTCTTTTTAGACCATGTGAAGAAAGTACAATGTAACTGTTAAACTTGGTCTATGGGTCGTCTTGTAGGCATTTTTAATTATACAAGTTACATCAGCACTTAAGATTCAATTTTTTAAAAATTGGAGGATGCTGCCAGTAAGCCAAGAATAAAAACTTAGTATTTTACACTTAGAATATATTCCGCTTGCCTTCTTGTTGTATAAATTCATTTAAAATTACCTTAAAATACCTGTAATACTCTAAAGAGCAATGTTTATTTTCAAAATGCAATTAGCATAAGAAAATGTACCTTTTGTAACCTTTGCCTTAAACCCCAAGTGCGTACAAAAGAGTACAGCTGCAACCACAAAGTTAAACCTTTGACCAATGCCTTGTAAACCTGTGCAGTGCCCATCTGCTCCCGCAAAATCCCGCAAAATGTAACTCAAGATGCTGTCTTATCACCAGAAGGCTTTATGGAATTGGGCTGAATTGTGAATAAGTTAACATTAATCACTTACATGTTACAGAATTCCATTTTAGTTTAGAAAACAATTTATTTTAGTTTAGAAATCAAGCAATTTTCTAATTGACTAGATTAAAGGTTTACTGTAGGCAATGAGCAGAAGTTTTTGGATAAAAGTTTGATGTTTTTCAGCAGAAGTATCTGCTTGTAATGGTTAAGTAAGCTAATTTTGTCCAATTTTCATTTTTAAGGAGGTGAAATAGGATCTCTTCTGGTATGAACTTCATCTAGTCATGTAAACTCTCATCTTTATTTTAAAGATTTTGGAAAGTAATTTCCTTCACTTATCACCTGCTCTCTGTTGGATGACACTAGTTTTTCAGTGAAATAATAGCACTTTCTTTATCAGCAGAGTCTTTAGTATGGAGGCCAGAAAAGCCTACCAGAAAACAGAATTTGAAATGGATTCTCTCAGTAGGAATGGGTACATAAAAGGCACAACAGAAGAACAGCACACTAACAATTGTGTGAGCTTCAGACCTTTGCTTTGTTATGAGCAATGGGTTTCTAAGCATTGTACCATTATAAATTTTTTTGGGTTTTGGTCTTCATTCTTGGACAGCAGTCATGGTAATTAAAGTATGTGGTGATGGATACGTGGATCATCATAGACCCTGTCTGTTCTGTGTGCATGGTCCTCAGTGCCGTAGTGCTGAACCATTGAAGTGACAGCTGGGTGAGGTTGTGATGCCTGAAAGGAGCAACTGGAGTCCAAGGCTCATGGATCTCAGCATGTGGCACAGTGCAACGTGATGTGTGTGCCAGGGTGGAGAGAGGGAGGAGACTGGCTTCTGGGGTAGGTGTTATGGGTGAATTCTAGGAAGATAATTAAGAAATAAATAAATACTGAGACTCAGTACTTATTCGCTTTGTTTTACACCATAGTAGATCCTTCAGGTCAAGTGTCTGCATGGAGAATCTTCAGAGGTAATGAATGACTTTTCAGTTTTACCTGGAACTACCTTTAATCAAGTGATAAGTGATAAAATCTTGAATCTAACAATTCCAAAATCACTCACGATCCTTGTATGAAGTAAATGTCTGCCATGAGGTGAACATGCCTGTTTACTATTAATTTTATTTTGAAAAAAGTATGGCAAATTGCCCTTTATAACCTATGTTATCTTCAGTCAGTCAGGTACTGGAATCTTGTTTTATGTAGCACTACCAAATCCAGCAGCTTAAATAAGTATTGTATTAAGCAGTGAATTGCCCTTGTTGTTATTATCTCATAGCACATGAACACTAAGGATTTATTCTGGTTCTCCAAACTGGGTGAGCAGTTGAACTTTTGCAAGAAGTAGATACGAAGAATAATGATGGGAACAGGATTCCTTAAGAAACAATGCTGCCCTATTTATATTTGACCATGAGTGTATTTGTCATCTCTCCCACTTTCCCACTTCAGAAAACCACCTTTGATTCTATGAAGTCTACTTGTGCAGATAGGTCTGCTACTGCCCATTTTACTGTTTCAGACCCTAATGTTGGAGACACTGGTGTTCCAAGCATGGGGTTTTCTGGCCTCGTGGCTTTCTTGGTATCTTCTCTTATCATGCTGGGATGTGAATTTTCACCCCAACATGCAAACTTATATCTTCCATTCATAGTAAGCAAGCCACGTATTTTTCGAGACCTTTTGGGCATGCTGAATTTTAGCCTGTTCACTGTATCTTCTGTACTCCAGCAAAGTTCAATCCATGGTTTTTGGTTGCTTGCAAAGGCTGGAGAAAACAATGTGTATTTAATAAGTGGCTGGCTGAGCGCACCACTTCAGTGCTTTCATTCATTGGTGTGTGGTGAGTCAATAGACTCTAGGTCACCCACTGAAAGAAATAATGATTGCTAAATCATTATCCCATGACTGGCTTGGATGCCCCATATCAAGTGAAAACTGCAAGTGAAGGTTCAGAATTGAAATTTATGTTAAACCTTCAGTCCTTCAATATGTGATAATATCCTCCTTTGGGAATATGATGTTGTCTTGTCACGAATGGCTTGTATTCTTAATACTTAAATGAAAATTCATGTTTGTGATCATCGATTCTTATCAGATGCTCTCTAGGAATGTTTATATTATGCAGTTACTCTGTAGGAGACTTGCTACAAATTTATGGCAAAACTTTTCAGCTTTATTGAATTTGTTTTTCAAGCAAACATAGCTTATTTGAAAAAATCTGAATAAAAGATCCTTTCTTGCAATGTTTCCCTTTGAAGGCTATGTAAAATCTGTTTTGCTAACTCAGGAGGCTTTATTTAGCATAGCTTGATTATGTTTTTCCATTCTTTTTGTACTGGCTGTTAGAGACCATTATATTTTATACATATCAGCATGTTGGTATTTAAGGGCTTATTCAAAATTTCCATTCTTGGATAATTATCTGAAAAACCATTGCTAAACTTCAGTTATGTACATTTTCCTTATTCCTTAAATTTTGGCATTCAGTAAAGTCTTAACTAACCTGTAAACAGTCTCCATCAGGATATTTGGAAACCACGCTGTAAGCACTTTCAAGCTTTCTGTTCATTTTGGTAGTTTGAGATAATAGAGAGTGCTACTTCTATTTTTATGATGCTGTTGCATGTTTCAAGGCTGGAATTTATTTTAAGTGGATGATAGTACACCACAGGTTATTAGTTTTTCCCCTTATGATGCTGAACAGTGGAGTATATTGGTCAATTGCTGATGGAAGTGTCTCTCTGATCAAAATTGTGTATTTTAAGACAGAGAAGATACCCCTAAGTAAGAGATTTTTCTTTCCTAAAAGATTTTTTTTTTTCCTTCTCCTTAAGACGTGAAATGAATCATGTTGATGAATTATGTGTCAATATTTTGTTTTGAATGTGTAGCTCTCCATGACAGAAATAGTTTGGAGCAGAGTGTATTATATAGGAGTTAAAAGTTCTATGGCCAACTCAGTAAGACTGGAGATTGTTTTGATTAAATATTTAATTAAGCAAATGCTTCGTTTTGGTGATCTGAAATAATAGTTTTTATTTTCAGCAACTTTACCACAAAGTGTAGATGAGTATAAATACCCATTTTGAGTGAAAATCATTACTTAATAGTCTTGATCTGTTGTTTTTTGTAGCCAGTGAAATGAGTCAGCATCAGGAGACTTGAGGAAATTACAAGTAAGAAATGAATTATGGAATGTTCGTGTCTGTAAAACCTTAGAAACAAAATGCTGGTCACTTCAATACATTCATGCACTTTCATGGCTGAAAGCTAAATATGTGTTACTATTTTTCAAGATTTGCACATCTTTTGTGACACTTGCATTTCTAATATTTTTATTGAGGGTATTATCCTATTAAGAAAAATAGAGGGTTATTTCCTTGTAGCTTATTTCTTTTAACACTTCCAAGCATAGAAACAATGATGACAAAAAAGCAGTATCTTCACATAGTTTCTGATCTATAGTAGCAGAACTGTATTAATGGTATATTTTAATGTGTACTGCAAGTAATACAAGGCATGTCCAGGTATTAGAAGAACAATTCTAAACTAGAAACACATTTTTAAGTGTTTACACTAACCATAGATAAGCAGGCCATTTTGTACATATTTCAATGTTGTTATAGGAAATGTATATAGCTGGAGAAAATTAAGATAGTTCTAACTTGCAAATTACAAGTCTAAAAAAGAACGTTGTGTGTATATGTATAGTTAATGTATTAGTAATCTCCAACTATACAATCTCCAAGTGTATCTTTTTTGTACAGGTATATTACTGTCCTTTGGAAAGCACCATGTAGATCTATAACAAAATTGGAGTATTTAATTTTTGCATTAAAAATAGCTGAAGAATATGATTATATATTCTAATATGGATGTATACTGTCTGTTAAAATTATAGCTTACTAAATAGCTCTTCTTTATTCACAGTTCATATAAGATAAAATTATCTATGGTATTTTCATGCTACCCTTAAATTTTACTTGTTTGCTACTGTCATAAAATGTTTGTATTTAAGGTGATAAGTAAATTTTAACAATACTGGAGAAATAAAGACTGATACACAGTATTGGCCATTAAGAGCTTGGCATACCACACGCATGAGAGAAGATAGTGTTATTAGAACAGTCAGCAAAACTGTGGTTCTCCAAGAACCTATTTTTCTACAAAATGAAGGAAATTTAGGTGGAGGAACAAAAGTGTTAAGTGAAACAGAAAAAACTTCCATGATTTGCAGTGAAAAAGAAAGGATGTCATTTGAAGTGCTGGAAAACAGCAAAGAGTTGAGGCAAGGAGCATGGATATTTATAAGCATAGCTCTTAGAGAATTTAAATTTCTTTCATTGCCTTTGCTGTAATGCCTCACCACTGCTGATAGTAATCAGACAACTGATGAGACATGATTACTCCATCTATTCCCATCTACTCATCTGTCTTCTCTTTTATGGCTGTTTCCTGTTATGATTTATAGCAGCCTTCCAGTACCTAAAGGGGCCTACAAGAAAGCTGGAGAGGGGCTGTTTACAAAGGCCTGGAGTGATAAGACTGTAAGCTGAAAGAGGGTAGGTTTAGATTAGATGATAGAAAGAAATTCCTCCCAGTGAGGGTGCTGAGGCCCTGGCACAGGTTGCCCAGAGAAGCTGTGGATGCCCCATCCCTGGCAGTGTTCAAGGCCAGGTTGGATGGGGCTTTGGGCAGCCTGGGCGAGTGGAGGGTGTCCCTGCCCATGGCAGGGGGTTGGAACTAGATGGGCTTTGAGGTCCCTTCCAACCCAAACCATTCTCTGATTCTATGATCCCTTTAAGTCCTCAAGTTGTTACTGTAAAAAATATATCATACTTAGAGATGCTGGTTTTGGCATCTTGAGTAACATTTTTCAAATGTGTATATTCTACGCAGAGTATTCTATGTAGAGTTATGTCAGTGTATTTTGAGGCTGATCTGTCTCACATATCGTTAGAATGCATATAATAACTATAGATTTGAATTTCACTTGTAATTTTGTGTCCCCTTTTACTGTCACTTTTTCATGGCTGGCCTCTTCTATTTGTGTTTCAGGCTCTTGGATGTTATCAATTAGGATTTCTTTTCTTAATAAAAGACATTTATAAACTTCTGTTTAAATTGTTCGACTGTTGTTTGGGTTTTTTTTTTTCTTGCCACACAGCCTGTGTGTGGTTAGAAAGCTTTGATATTGTTATAGGAAGTACCTTACTCATTTCTAAACTTCTTTGTACCTGGGTGGTCATTGAATGGCTAGATACTGTCACTATGAGCCATGCTGCTCATTTATACATAGATGTAGTGTTTAAAATCTCTTCCTGCAGTTAATTTCTCTCATTATATTGACATTTTTCTGGTTTCTAAAGTTCTAATTTTCAGGTTTATAAAGGTTTTTGACAGTGTGCTCTTGGCTTGCTTAAATTTATTACGGTACAACAAAATTTAGCTTAAATTATGTTAAGTAGTATGTATGGCAATATGTTTTTTATTCATCTTTCTGCAGCATCTTTTCATCACCCGTACTTTTCAAGTGATTACGAGGGTTCATAAAAATATTGCACTGTTACTTAGTACAGCAGTAGATCAGATTGGTATTTTAAATCCTTTTTCTTTTTTCCTGCCCGTATATCTGTAGTCTGAAAACCAAGCTGGAAAGACATGGGCTTGTCTGCATGCTCTGTTCTCTGCTAGGATGGATGTGGATGCACCACGTCTGGGGCACCTCATTTGTTTGGTATCTGACATACCCAGTTTTCAAAGGAGGACAGGTGTACTGGCTTTTACAAACATTTTCAAATTTATGGTAGGGTGTTCTTTGTGGGATATAACGTAGGACTTTCTTTAATGTATTTTGAGGTGTTTTTATATTTATACACCTTTTTGGTAAGGTGAGGATCATACTTTCCTATTAGCTTTGAGCCAGAGAATAAAGTTTGAAAAGGAATCAAAGTAAAAAGTCTCTGTATCTCATCATAATTTTGGTGCAGCATCCTGTCTTACAGCTTTTGTAATATTTATTACTATTATTGTACTGTGTCCAGTGCTGGGCTCCCCAGTTCAAGACAGGGAAGTACTGGAGACAGTCCAGTGGAGGGCTATGGGGATGATGAGGGGACTGGAGCATCTCTGGTATGAGGAAAGGCTGAGAGAGCTGGGGCTGTTTAGCCTGGAGAAGAGAAGACCGAGAGGGGATCTTTTTAATGCTTATCGATGTCTAGAGGAAGGGGCCAGACTGTTTTCAGTGGTGCCCAGTGACAGGACAAGGGGCAACAGGCACAAACTGGAACACAGGAAGTTCCATCTCAATATGAGGAAAAACGTCTTGACCCTGAGGGTGACCGAGCACTGGGTGATCCTGCCCAGAGAGGTTGTGGAGTCTCCTTCTCTGGAGAGATTCAAAACGCGCCTGGACACCATCCTGTGCAACCTGCTCTAAGTGATCCTGCTTTAAGCAGGGGGGTTGGACTAGATGATCTCCAGAGGTCCCTTCCAACCCCTGTTGTTCTGTGATTTGTGAAGTTATTTTAACTAGTTAAATAGTAAAAAATGTCCAAACCAGGTGATTAAACGTGGTATTTTAATTTTTAGCATGATAAAAGTATACATCCCAAAGGATAGTAGAGTTTTTCTATATCGTTCTCTGTAAGTGACAATATCAGAGGTGCTAAGTGTTAGGTGATTTTTTTACTGTTCCTGTTCACTGTCAGCATAATGATGTCTATTGAAGCTGGGCTCTTCTCGCTTACATTCCCTATTGTGACTAGCTACAAAGACCTAATAATTTAAGCTTGAAGTTATTACCCTTATAGTCTATGGTATTCTCAGAAAAAATAAGACATACCTTGTTTTGGAAGTCTTACCATCCAAGTTGACCTAATAGGCAAAAAATCTAGTCACCTGTCAAAGAGAAAATAGCTGAGTAAATCTGTGATTCTGTGGGTAGGAGACTGCGATTTCTTAGTCTTACTGGACCATCTGTACGTGACATTCCAAAATAAATAAAGCATATTTTCATGAACAAACAATTTGTTGGAGCTAAGGGTATTGTGTAGGAATCTCCATGGAAATGGTGAGTCCAGAGTGGCCGGGGGAAGGAAGTGATAAAAAGTTTAATACTGGAGAAAGAATAGGACAGAAAGGTGTTGAGCAGGAGGAAACAAGTTGCAAGTTTTTGCAGGAGCACAGTTGCAGTGTGAGAGTTAAGTAAAAAAAATAAAAATAAAAACATTGAGTTTGAAGGTGAGGGTAAACCACTGGACAATCTCTTGCGGAAAGGTTGAAATACCTGTGATGCCTTGAAGTGATAGCAAAGTACAATGGCTTCATCAGCACTTGGAAAACTTTGAGTAAGAGAACAAGCCAGAAGAGAAGTTCAAGGAGTTTAGCTGGAAAATGAATTGCATAAGGTTTGCTATTAGGGATAAAGACAGATGGATTTTGGAATATACAAATTGTTACTATACTCTATTGGAAATGAAGGTAGAGCATTTCAAATTGCAGCTGGCTTTATAGTTGATGTTTATTTGCAATGGCAAGACACTGGACTGTAAGTAGGTTTCCATTAATGGCATTCATAAAGAATGCTTGAGGCAGAAAAATGGAAATTTCAATATATGTGAACTTATGGATTGCATTAATGAAAAATTAACCTCAGTGTTAGGCAAAATTTAATCAGCCTGAGTTGAGATTTGGACACTGAAATCCACCTAAGGCTCAGACAGTGATTAAGTCCTATAAGCTTTTGAAGACTACCTAGTCTTTTATGTAACTTCCATAGTTTACCACTCCCTGTGGGAATTTAAACTGAATGATGATCAGAGGACCCTTCCAACCTAAATTATTCTATAATTGTACTTAGTATGATAGTTTACAGCACGCTTAACTTTTCTTCCTCAACATATGCTCAAAAATGCCCATTCGGGGGAAGTGGGCATCTGTCTCCTACCTACAGACAGGTTTAGGAAGACAGACACTTGAATTCTGCCCCTATATTCCAGATAAAAGTTAAATGTCATATGGACTGTATTGTTATTAATGCTCACTTTTTCACAGTGCCCTCATGGAATCTGGGAGGAGTTGTAGCCTGGACTGAAGCCAGCTGGATGGGTCTTGCATCCCAGGGGTTAGCCTTGCATCCATAGAATGGGTGTCAGGCCCCACAGGATGTTAATAGTTGCTCTGTACCTTGATCCTATTGAGCTGGACCAAGGTTCCACCAGGGACAGAAGTCACAGGTACCAAATTGAGAACCTGACCCTTCATGACATGCACGTTTATGAAGAAATTATGGAAAGCTGGAGTTGTGATACCTGTTAATAGAGCTGTTTTTATCCAGCTGTGGTTTAAAGTGAATATACTTATATTTGGTAGGGAGGTGGTTTGGAACCAGCTTGTACCCTTTCCTAGCTGAATGCCCTACACATCTACAGTGGCTTGGATTGGGAACAGTATTATCTTACGTGTGTGGAATCATCAGAGGGTGTAGAATTATTAGAGGAAAAGATAGAATAAATTTAACGAGCAGGTGTGACACTGGACTATAAGAGGCTACTGTGAAGAATAAAGAGTTTTTTTGTAGTTTAATTCTCTATAGAGTAGTGGCTCCTTGTAAAAGTTACTCTGTTATTGTTAACTCAAATTTCTTCTGAGATGCTACATTTTAAAAATCATTGGGTAGTGTGTTTCATCGTCAAACATACTGTAATTAATACTTCTAGTCTGATTTATAACGGCATGTATTTTTCATTTCATTTTAAAGTTCACCATGTGCATGGTATCTCTTTTTTCCTTTTCTCTTTAAATACATGTTTCATTTAGTGTCTACAGATCTTACTTCACTGCTGACTATGTGAAATGTTACTTGCTATGATTTGAATTGTGGCATCATAAATTACAGTACTGAGAGGTTACCAATTTTATTTTCCTGCCTGGGCAATGTACTGCAGAGAAAGTAAAACAAATTTAACAAATATAAAAATTTAAAATGCATAGGTTTCTGGGCTGTTAACATAATTTTTGAATGTAAGTATTGAAGTTGAGACCTTCTCTTCAGTATATTGATGTTGGAAAATGAAGAGACTGTGTGGTGACTGAATTTCCATTGACACTTTTTTTTTTTGCCATTTCTAGCAGTACTTACTTCAAACATTGAACGTTTAGCCCCTGTTATTTCAACTGTTCCTTGAAAATGGCTATTTCAAATCGATATTAAAGCTACGTGTCTCATGCTGTCCTGTCACGTGATAACGTCATTTATTTTCACTTCTAAAACCGCTGATCACAGTGGAAAATAACTTTAAATATATTTTTAGCTATTTTATTATATCTATAGGTATTTTTACAGCTTAACTCTCTTAAGAGGTGCAAAAGAAGAAAATGATTTTTTAAAATGCTCTTTTATTCTTTCAAGTACTATTTTATTTCTTGCTGTTCCTTTAAATAGTAATGTTTTGCTCAGAAATGTGTTGCTACGTCTGAGTTTCTTGTATTGTTATTTTAAATGCATTTAAACGAGACTACCTAATAAAGACACATTTTTTTTTTTTTTGGTCTCATAATAAAAACATACTTCAAAGATGGATTAGGAATAGAGGTCATAGTGATCCAAATTAAAAAGTATAATAGTTTCAATTTTATCTTTGAAGCTCACTGAGGAGAAAAATGTTATTTAGTGATTATTACAAGTTGGAAAAGCAACATTAAGATTTAGCTTTGCTTTCTAAGATGTTATTTAACTGTGAATTTATGCATTTCTAAAATGTGATAATTTTGAAAATTTTAGGGGAGTGGTTGAAGCTTAAAATTATTGAAGAAAAAAAAGAAGCTTCTCCTTTGGAAAAACTCTTTTGAATTTCAGTGCTTCAGCAACCTAGAATTTTCAATTATTTGACTTCATTTAACTTACCTCAGCAAGTACCCATGAAATAATTTTTTAATAAATCAAATTCAAACACGTGCTGGAGCGTTTGTCAGGATTATAGTGTTGTATCAGCTAGTGTTAGCTTAGACATAGTGCTAAAATTCTGAAAATAAATTTTATATATTTTTTTTATTACAGCAGGAAAATATTTTTGGGAAAAATAATACTTAAGCAGCCTATTTTTCATTTTCTAAAAATGTTGTCATGAGGCAGAGATGTAGACTCACTGATCCTTCCATCATTGACTGGTTCTCACCCTTTCTGCTCGTGGAAATAGATGCCACCTTTGCTTGTTCTTACAAAAGTGCAAGTATTAAATGCTGTAGTATGGATACCGTGTGTCAAAAGCTGTTTGTTGATTCTGTTTCTAAAATGAGTATGTTTATTTTAAATACTGGGTTTTTTGGAAATATATGAAGCTGAATATATGAAAGCATTGTGTTTGGTTATCAGGCTGGTTTTGTTATGGATTCTGAGAGGCGTGATCCCTTCTGTTACGCCAAATGAAACTAGACTGAAGTCTCTGTATAAAGGATACCCCTTTCTTTCGGCATCTGAACATCAGTTTCAAGTGTGTTACGTTGCTTAAAAGTTATACAAATATGGCACGGTTAACTGAAATGATAAATAAATTTAGCAAATTAAATTTTATAAAGATTCTATGTGTGGAAAATCAAGAACAGGACAAACTGATGAATTAATTTTAAAATGTGATTGTCTTTATGGGCATTTTCCAGTCACAGTAATGAAAGTTTGTTAAAGTTGCAAGGTTACTGAACTGACTAAATACTTGTCTAAATTTTTCAAATCGGAAATCAAAGGACTGAAGTGACTTCAGTCAGCTGCAGATGTTTGGGGGAGTGTCCTCTGGTGAAGCAGAGAAGCAGCACATGAGTATGTATGGAACAGCTGAGGAAGCAGCTCTGTTATTTCAGAGATAATTTTAAAATAAGATCACCTTGGCAATCAGCTTATTTTGGTGCTTTGATCAGGTTTTCTTCTTTGTAGGCTAGCAGCGTAAACAGTAGGAAATTGATAATGTTTTTAACATTTATATAAGCATCTCTTATGTAGGTGAGGAGCTCCAGTAAAAATCACTGTGCAGCGATGCATCTTTTAATATTTCTTGAGGGTTTTTTTTTTACTTTACACATTTTAATATGATACAATGCAAACACTGTATCCCGTGTCATTACAAAATTTTAAATGTGGCTTTTGAAATCGTTCTTTTGGATACAAAGCAGAATGTCAGAACAGTGGAACTAAATCACAACTTATTTGAAATCTGAAAGCAATAAACCTGTTTCTTTGACAGTTAATTACCCATTTCAGGTTTCTGAGAGGCTAGGCGTTATGAGTAGGCAGTTTTAAGCTGTGCACGCTGAACTTGAATAACTTGCATAGTGAAGTGTATATACTGAGGTACGGGAGGAATAGTTCATTTTCCATTGTCAACTGCCAGGCAAGTCAAATTCCGAAAGAAGAATGTTATTAGTTACACGTAATTTTATTGTAGTTTGAAAAGAAGCAGCACGTTTACATAATCTACATGTGACTATAAGTGTACGGGTTTAAGCAATGTCCTTTTCTGAACGAAATTAAAACAAGAAACTGTAATCTGTTGTAAGTTCAGCTCAAGGCAGCTTGCTAGAAGTTAAATAACATTAATGTTTGAGTTGGAACTCATGTAGAAGAGGTATTATTTTAAACGAAAATGAAGTCTACAGCTATCTGGTTGTGAATGTCTCTCAATTACAGTGGCGTCCGTGGATCTTGGATCTGAATGAAGATTTGGCTAGAAATTCTCCACATCCTTATTCTGTGTTTTCCTCTGAATAAGAAACAGCATGTGTGAATTACATTTACTATAATCTGCTCCATACAGGAGGATAAAAATGCTGTGAAAAATGATTATGCATGGTTTAAAATTCTTTTGATTGTAGGAGATAGATTCCTTTTTACTTTAGCTAGTTAGAAGTTAAAGATATTTTGAGAAGTAATGCTGAATGGCTAACGTTTTAATATTTAGCTAAACACAAACCTATGAATACGAAGTAACTCTGCAGTTGCAGACAATCGCATTCCAATGGTGGTGTAACTTCCTGCATTTAACCGAACACGAAACATTATTCAGTGAAAAGGAAAAATACTCTTTTTCCTGAGTGTGCTACCCAAGCAATTAGAATGAATTGCTACTACTGTAAAGTGGGGAGTTACTGAATGAGATAATCTGTATTTAAGCTTCCCATAATACAAGCCTACAGAATAAAAACATGTTCTCTTCTGCATCAACTTAAAATATTTTTACAGTTGTAGCTACCAAGTTTATAAAGAGGTTTCTCCTATTTTCACAAAAACGGAACATTTTTGTGTGTTACGGAAATAAATTTCAGTTTAACTGCTGAAAGTGCCGCGATGCATAACACATTTTCTAAGGAGTAACTAGCTCCAAAGTTATGCCCAGTTCCTCCCTTTCCAGTTTCAGTCAAAACAAAAGCTTTTTTTCCTATTGATGCACATATATGAATGCTACCAAACCAAAATGATGCCTGTGGGGGCATTTTGAGGGGAAAAGATAGAGCTCAGTGAAAAATTATCTATTTCTCAAATTCTAGAACTATTAGTAACCTTTGTAAAATGCAACATGATTTTAATTTTCAATACAGTACTGTTAGGTAGACTAGAATCAAAGAGTACAATTAAGACAAAAAAATTAATGCTACATATTTAGTGCCTCATTTCCAATTTCTTGTTCTGTGGAATATGATGGGACTTTCATGTGGAAATTCAGTCTAGTATTATAATGAAAAATGACATTTGCTCAGTTTCTCATTTGGGACTGAGAGAAGGGACTCTCTGCATCTTGTATAGTTTAAGTAATGTTCCGTATACATACAGTTTAGATTAGTTTGATTAAAAAAATGTACATTATGAATAGACTAATGATTGACTTATAATGTATTCATACTTCTTGTTACAAAAAAAAGAAAAAAAAAAATCTAAAGTTGTCTTCATACATATGGAACCGCTTAAGGTAAAGGTGAAATCCAGTTTGTGAATGTCCAGTTTGGGCTGTTAGCTGAAGAGGTTAATGCAAGAAAAGAAAGTACTATTTAGCTTCAGTTTCTAATTCATGCAGAAATGTTCCTTCTCAGATGTTACTTTTGAATTAAAAAGGCTAAATTGCAGCTTTGACTGCAATTATCTGTACATCTTGGCTTCTAGATCAATGAGGTCTGTCATGTGTGAGAGACCACTATCTAAGAATTGGAAAATCTCTTGTGAATAAATACTACATAAACGCATGTCAAAGAAATGCAGAGAGAAAATATTCATACTAACGAAGAAATATAATTTTCGAGGTGCCGTTTCCATGTCTCCCAGCAAATTAAAGAGGTCAAACTCCTGGCAGCTTGTAAAACAGAAACAGTTAGCCCATGGCCTCACATAAAACTGTAGCAAGCTGTTGCTTATATTCTACCTTTGCATTTAGACCCAGGACTAACTGCTATTTGTGTTTGTAAAAATAGAAGTCTGTTTACTTTGATTAAGCAATCTTGTGAGCTGCAAATATTTCTGACCCTCCCACACCTCTCCTGTATTTTTCTTTTGTCTTTGGCAGAAGTAATGAATCTCATGGATTGTATTTGGACTGTCAGTGGGATATAATATAATTTACTTTACTGACTGGTTCCCTTCCAGACGTCTACATGGGTTGAAAACTGGATTATGGTATTTAAGATACAAACTGTCTGCCCTTACTTGTCACAGAAAAATACTTGTCAGTTAAGCCACAAACTCATATAAATAAGACTTTGGTCTTAGAGCAACATATTTCTTAACTGATCTTTGAAAATACGAGTTCAAAAGCTCTGTTCTGCAGAATTTCTGATTTCTATATCCTTTATATGCCAAATAGGTAAAAGTATTTTATTTATGGAATTTTAAAAGACAAATAGGGGAAGGGAAATTGGAGATGTGTTACATACTTCATTATTGAAAGAGCAGCAGTAGCATAAATGAGAAGAAATAAGAAATGAGTAAATATATGACACAGTTATGAGCACAGATTTTACTATAGAAGACATTGTTCCTAGTATTTAGCTAAAGCAGTTTTTACTTAACATATACTACATTAATGTTGTAATTTTTTTAAAATGTAAAATATTGTGCATGTCTTATCTAGGCATTTCTCCTTTAATGTGTTTCTTGAAAATAGTCAGAAATACAATAGTTAAATGGTTACATACCTTTATCACTCTTTTTTCTTTTTTTTAATGCTGACTTCTACCTGATTAGAACTGGTCCATAATTTCACATTGTATTAGGCATTTAATATGTTTTGTAATTTCTGCCACCCTGAAGGAAGCAAAAAACCTCCTAGCAATGTGCTGACTGTACCAACATTTTCACAAGGTAGTTATTTGAGTGTATTTCTGCTAGTGCATTTATTCTGTGTCTGTGGCACTCCTTTCAGGAGGCTTCCCTGCATGAAAGAAAGATGCATATGACTGAAAAATAAGGAAATTAGCCAAACATAAGTTTTGCTTCATCCTGTGAAATATTTCTTGTCATTCACATTGGATAGTCCAGCGTGTTCTTACTGAACTATGAAATATGTGATTCAGCCTTACTTAGGGAATTTGTTGTGTTTATCGTTAAATGATGGGAAAGAGTGGTAATTCTCAGAACAGAAATACATAAATATGTTCGTACAAATAACCCAGCCATGGTGTCAGTATGGCTCGGATCAGCGCCGTTGCCTATATTAATGTTCCTTGTCCTGCTGAGGTTCCTCTGGTTCAGTAGCTTTCCCGATTTGAATTGAAATCTCGCATACGGAAAGATTTCCCGACAAGAGGCTGGTCACACGTACTCAATGGAAGGTTTTTAGCTGGGCAGTGAAACGCTCTCACTGTTGCATCCCCATAGAGCACGCTTGAACTCAGGGCTGTGGGGATGTTGCAGATGCTTTTTCTGGCAGCTTGGAGAGGCTATAAGTGACACCTTTTGGTGCCCCAGGACCAGGGAGGGAGATTAAAATGATCGGGTTGATGAAATGGAGAGGATATTAGAAGAAAGTTAAGGTAGGCATCTGCTCTATGAGGAACGGGACCACACTTAAGCAAAGACTATATATTAATTTGCCAAACCAAAATAAATCATTTGCAGCAGAACATACTTCCTTCCATGATGTGGGGGAAGAACCCAGGATTTTGGCTTAACCCATGATTCTCATCATTTCTTTGCCGTAAGCAATTATTTGAGACAGCTGGAGAGCACCTGGAGGGGGTGAGACATGGATTGGTGGGGTGAGGAGACCATGCTTTGCTGGATGAGAGGAAGGAAACCGAGATGAGAAGCTGGGGACTGGGAAGATAATGGCACGGCACCAAGGCCCCGTCAACGGGCTGGGATAGAGGCAGACATTCTTCCAGTTGAAAGGGGAAAAAAATACACGTCGTCTTAAGACAAGCAGTCCATCTTAAGACTGGCATTTCCCAATTTATGAATGCAGGCTTTCGCAACTCTAAACGCCGTTTAATGCAGTTTTTGTGTGTAATTTTATTTGTGTTGTGGTAGTGCTCAAAGAGCCCAGTCATGATTATGACTTCTTTATGCAGATAGGAAGACAGACCCTGTTCCAGAGGGTTTGTACCGTAAGGTTCGGCGTGTGCCAAATGTTACGCGCAAAGGTAGTTCCTTTTCAAGGCGGTGGGTGTGCTCGTGTGGGTCAAGTTAAGCAAACTTGTACATGTTAGCAGGGTTTTATCCTTAAGAGCAAGCTGGACTTCAACAATTGGAGCTGTGCCAGTAAATTCTAACGGGCTTCTCGTTATTTGCCATTACAGACCTGTGTATGTCTTTGAAGGACTGGAGCCCAAATTCTACTGCATTCGAGTTTTCTAGTGAAAACTACTTTTTTCATTTTTAGGATAGGGTCCTGCTAAAATTAGGAAATATTTGCCCGCTGCCTGTTGTTGGAATGGTGATCCCATTTCCTTTCATTTCAGCAGTTAGAACATTGCTACTATGAGCTTGCACGTTCAAGTGCATCAAATTAAGGAAATAATTTATTATGTAGAAGTTACGCCGATGTTCAGCACCAAAGAGCTCTTCAATGCAACGTATAAATTTCATTTATTCAGCTTTTTCAGATTTAGCTGCAGTACTGTCCCACTGCGTCTCAAGAATCTGCTCAGGAAATTTTGAAAAGTATTCAAGGAAAACGGTATAACTTATTTTTTTAAATTGTAAATATTGCTGACAGCTACTTACTGTATCCGGAGAAAGGACCAATTTCTGTTGCTGCTGCTTTGGTTTAAGCAGGCATATTTCTAGAAGCCAAATGTATGACTATTGCTACAGGAATGAAAATTTCTTTTGGTTTTTCTTTTCTTTTCTTTTTTTTTTTTAATTTGTTTAGAGGGATCTGAAGGAAGTAATTGGATTAAATATTTTTCTCCTTTAAAGAAGAAAAAAAAAAAGACTTACTAAGTTCAAAAAATATATGTTTTCATTGAGAAAGCCCATGGAAAATAGACTGGGAAAGCCAATGGCTTTGTTTGCTCTGTCTCCCCTCTGCCTGTTTTGTCTTCTGTCTCTTTGTACTGGCATCTACGCTCAGTCTTCTACCGTACCAGTTCTATACCATATCTCCTCCCCTGCTTCCCCGTAAGAAATAAGGCAGACTTGAAACTTTTTCTTTTTTCTTTTTTTTTCCTGTGATATTCCCAGTGGCATTCTGCTGTTATTTCTTCTGAAGAATATTTTTGTAGTTAAGATAAAGATGATGCATCCTACACTTTGCTTCTCTCAATCTTGCATTGCGTGAGGTGTATACATTTTTGCACCGTGCATATTGAGTGCATAATTTATTTAACTACAGCTTGTGAAGAAAGACATTTTCTTGTGTAAGAGTGCAGTACATTATGGTTAGAAGCATCAATTTTTTCTTTCTCTGGGTTCAGTGGGCTTAGGTTGTGTCTTTTACTGTCTTAAAGATTTATATTTTTTTTTTCCATAGCATATTAGGTTGTGGTTTACAAATGTAGTTTATCCTTTAAGCCCACATTAACAGATGGGCAAACAGCGTTGATTCAGTTGAATTTATTTTTTGTCTGCCTTAGCCCTGAAGATGACCTTCAAGAAAATCATGTATTTAAATATTATTCTTAATGTAAGTGCAAAAGTAGGTACTTAAATTTTGAATGTGTATATATTAGTAAACTGGATGGAGTAATTTTTTAAAAGGAATTAAATGATTCCTTTAAATAAATTTAATCAAACATTTATTAGTACTCTTGCCATTATTTGCTTCTCTCAAATCATTTTTCCTTTAAAGTCTATGTGTAATATTGCAAAACTCTTTTGGGTGGCAGGTGCAGTTAACCACATCACAGTATTTCAGTTCTATATTTACAACGGGAATTTTCCTAGTTAAAATTATACTTCGCAAACAGTTTAAATTTTAAACTAATATTTTTCTTCTAATGAGCAGTTGGGAAAGGTTTTCCATCACAAAGCATAATATCCAGTGAAAAATACCTGTGTAACACAAAATTTCTGAAGCAAAGCGATTACCGAGTGTCCCAATCCTACAGGTAATTCTATATTAATGCAGAGTGATGTGCACTTCCATTTATTCTTAGTTATGTAAGAGAAGGCTTCTCTGTTTTCTTTTAATCTTTATTTCTGTAGGACATAATTTTCATTCTAAAATATTAATGATAGCTTTAAAAAAACCCATGCAAGGCTCTATATATCAACATTAAAAAATAAAATAAAAAATGTAAGGCTGTCTATATATAGAAGATCTTCAAGTCAGGCTAAGTAACACAGATAAGTGCCAAATTGTGATTTCATTTTAAATTGACTTTTTTCTTTCATATATTGCAAACTAACTGCTGTGGTGCGTTCTTAAAATAAATCTCAACATGCATATAAAAATAGGAAGGAAGTTCGTCATGCTCGATTCACGCTGCCACCTCTTCAGACAGTGATTGCCAGCCTGAGGTCGTGACCCGTTCCCGCGTCTGCAGCCGGGATCATTTGCAGGCTCATGATACCAATTTCATTGTTATTTCTAGACTTATGCCTCATCTTGAGGCTTCAGCTCCAAGCTTGGGAATTTTTATTTGGGTCAAGTACCAGTGGGAAATTTAGTACAAGAACACTTTATCCATTTCCTTTTTTTTTTTTTTT
>VXBL01004883.1:404374-485290 GCA_013400195.1 Aramus guarauna | reverse complement strand
TTTTTTTTTTAATTTTTTTTTTAAAATATCCTGGGACTGTTTTAATCGCAGTATCCTACTGACTATCAGAAACACGTAGAATTTCAGATTTAATAAATCAGAAAGAAAAAAAAAAAGTCAAATCAACAGCAAACATCTAATAGGGTATTTAATGTGTGGCTTTTATCCAATGTGTTATGGCCTGTTGGACAACTTTTTATTTCACAGTCTGACTGTGATCGTCTTATCTCCAGTTTGGTTTTTTATGATGTGCATGGCAAAATCATGCTTGTATGTCTGCAATTCACTCAAAGTTACTAGGAAATTGGTTTCTGCGAATACACAAAATGTCTACTCAGGCAAAAATTCAGAAGTGTATGGAATTGTTTTAAAGAACATAAATATATGCCCATGCTGCCTCCAAACCGTGTGGTTGGTAAAGCTTGTAGTAACCAACCTCTCTACCAAAAGCAATTGCTCCCAAGTTGTAACAAGTTGTACATATTTCTAGCTTAGCTTTTTAGCTGCGAGTGATCAGAAAAATACCCAAAAAATTTTCTCTTCATCCTTTGTATGTACTTTAAAAGATTTTGTACTCATGGATTACTGTAATTTTTTTTAGGACTGTTACATCTCAAAGGTTAGGGTTTCTAGCGGCGTGCCATTGATAGACACAGTCTATTGCCATAGAAACTACCAAAATGCTGCTTTTGATCTGAAGGAATATTACCTGTTTCTACTTTTAGTTGCATTTATGCACACAAATAGCACTCTAAATAGATATTTTTCTTAGTGAGCTCACTTGAATTCACACATGCTAGGGCTGAAATCTCAGCCCCGTTGACTTTAAAGTCCCATCAACTTCCTTGGGATCCGGACTTCTTTCAAGAAGTGTACTTCAGACGAAAAAATATTGACATTTCCTTCAGGTTTTCAGACTTTTGATGTTCATCAAAAGAATGTAATCACATTTGTTAACATGTCTACTGTTACCTTTACCTAGAAGATACTTTGCCGTTATGTGCTGTGTTTCTTGAAATATATCCATGTAAAAATATGATATTATTGGACTACTTTAGCTTTTAATAGACATACGTACATAAAGCTCCAAATATACGAAAGTATAATTGTGAAGGGTTGGATTATTTTTAAGTGACCTGTGAAACTGGGGGAGGGAAAGAATAATTTGTACATCTCATTTACTGGTTGCCATTAAAATAATTTTGTCAAAAAGTAATGTGCCTTAGAGTATTTGAAATTAAACACGCTAATGCAAGAGGATATCTAAGGTGAAAGATGTTTGTGTAATGCTAAACATAACCAAAGAAACTGTGGTGTTAGCAAAGGTACCATGCTCTATTTTATCAAGTGCCAGAAGTTGCATAATGAAAGTCTTTCAGTTAAAAAAAAATAAGTAAAGAAAACACAAAAATGCCACCCAGCTGGTAGAGATCTTCCTAATTTTTACCTGATTGTATTTCTGAAGAAATATGGCAGGGCCCTCGTAAATTTTCAACATGAACTGCATTTTTGTTGCCAATTTCCATATCCTTTTAAAAGTGCTGAAGCGTGCATTTGCTATTTATGTTTGCAGTAGACTGAGTACACTTTTACTATTTGTGGTTTCAGAAATTGGAAACAACCAAACAGTGGTGCTATGGTCTAAAAAAATAAATTTTAAACAGCTGTGGGACAGTATTTTTAGAATGGTAGGAGTCCTTCAGAAGACAGACTCGTAACTGTGTCTTTGCACAGGAATGCTGCAGAGGGGTTTTCGAAATCAGAATTGTGTTGTCTTCACAGCTTTGTATTGTCTGGGCTAATCAAACTCTCGGACAACTAGAGCTCCTCGGAGGAATACCTTCACCCCTATATTTTCATGCTATCTGTGTGGATATTTGAATTACTTTAACCAGTTCTTAGATCAGATTCTTTGTATCCAGTTCTCTCTATTCCTTAACTATTCCTTACAAATGTCGTACGAGATAGATAATTAATTATAGTCTTATTCATAGAGATAATAAAAGGTTGCAGGAGGCCAGAAATCCAGTGTTATAATTCTGGCTTATTTTGGCATGCCAGTTTTCTTTGTTGCCTAAAAGTTGTCCTGTAGAGTAAATTATTTCTGCAGATATAGCAGCATTTAGTGCTTTAAATAATTTGAATAAAATAGGTATGTTTAATTTCTTTGCCATTTACATGGTGAATGTAGTCCTGCCACAGATAATACCACGCTACGTTTTGGATGTATTGCTCTGAAAACAACTAACTATTCCAATTTTCCTTTGTTTACAAAAAAAAAAGTTTTTAAATAATTTTTGTCTCATAACATTTCAGAAATAGCAGACGCAAGTTTTTCGTTTACTCAACCCAAGTAATGAATTAAATTACGTAATTAGTTTAGATTATAAGCCTAGAAAGAATCCAACTGATAACATGGTTTAACCCTCTGTATGAGCTTGTCATTGGAATGCGGCAGCTCCTTTGTGGAGGCTGATGAATTTGCTAACTAAATCATAATGTCTACTATGGTTCAATAATTTAATTGATTGCTACATTTAATTTTAGTTGTAGCCAGTTTTTGATCTAGGCCTTCTTGGATGTTAACTGTAATTACTTAATATAAATTTAAAACCCAATTAATACTGATTTATAACAAGTGTTTAAATTTCAACTCTTTCTGGAACTTGATTTATAACTATATAGCCATTCCAAATTTTGCAAAATCTTTTTCCAATGTATAGGAGAAATACAGTTACGCTTTTGATCTCAGCGCTGCTGTTGAGTTCTGTTCTTGCCATGGTTCTGTGTTGGCTACATCGAGCTCTTTCTGCCCTGATCCTGCAACCCAGGGCGTTACTTTTTTTTCTTGTAGTCCCAAGTTGTGTGGAGTTGTTGGCTTTTGGATCCAACCTTCCAGCTTTGATTTCAGGTGACCATCCTTGCATTTGGATGCAAGTTTTGCTTAAATAATTCTTCTGAACACATGATCTATTTGTTGTATTTTGGGATCCACCAGTAACGTTGTCTGTAGTAGTTTTTACAGCATATTCAAATTGAGTAACACAACTTGTGACTAGCTATGGTATTGAAATGGTCGTGTGTGTGATTACACTCTGCAAACAGTAAAAATAAAGCAGTTAGTTACTTTCTGAGGTTGTGTATTACCTTACTGTACCAAAATACTCTTATGTTAAAAAAAAAAAAAGTATATGCCCTTGTAGTTTTTAATTGTAGGTCAACTTAGTATTAGTTTTAAATTCTGACAATGAATGGCACTTAATCTCAGTTCCAAGAAATAGTGTTCAATATATTTACTGTTAGAAGATGAACAGATCTGTCACATTTTTTTTATTGTTTTATTTTTAAGAAGTAGAGGAAGATACAGCACATTCTCGTGTGAGTTAGAGCACTTTATCAAAGTTACTTTTTTGAAAAGTTTCACTGAGTGCTACTTTGGAAAAAACAATCATAAGCGTTCAAAAGTGTTTGAACTAGAAAGAGGTTATTGTGTTAAGCTGTGGGTAGGGTTAGGTAGTCTCACACTTCTACCAGAGTCTCCTGAGAACCCACATCACTACTAAGGCTTGAAAAAACTGTATTTCTACATGGCCTTCTTCAGGTAGTGCTTGTAGGTCTTTGCATCTTCTGCAATTCAAAGAATTCTGCTGCCAAAAATAATACTGTAGACGTGAACTTGACAGTTTTGTGTTGAATTAGCTTTATCGATGAACCTCCTTACTCCAGTTCAGTCCTCATCATCGTCCCCAAAATATTAAAAATTAAAAAACCCTCAATATTTGAAGAAAGTGTTATCAGTCACAAGACTTAAAAACTACTAGATAAGTGGATATATGTGTTTATATGTATACAATTACATATGTATGTTATTGAGATATTAATAGCTTCAGATGGAAAGGTGGTGTAACAATACATTTGAAATAAAACATAAGGAATGTTCTTCATTAGAAGATAATATAAATTATTTACAGATGGAAATTAAATAATAAAA
Organism: Aramus guarauna; assembly: GCA_013400195.1. NCBI lineage: Eukaryota > Metazoa > Chordata > Aves > Gruiformes > Aramidae > Aramus > Aramus guarauna. The sequence goes on along the minus strand of VXBL01004883.1, from coordinate 481,299 downwards.
ATACTCCAGAAAACTTGATAGTAATTAATATAAAGAATGGAAAGGTTTTCCATGAAAATTAAAACCATATTTAATATCAAGTAGATATTTTGTGTACCAGCTTTTGAGCTGTTTTTGACAAAACATTTTTGCTGCATTTTCAGGAAGTTGTGTTAATACAATTTTTGTGACCTTTCAGATGGTCAAATATCACAATATAAAAAACAAGTTTTGGGGAGATTCATTTCAGAAAAGCTGTGTTTTGGCTGCTGTTTGAATTATCTTAATTTGTACTTGGACTTGAATGCCAAAATCCAAACATTCTTGAATACTGTGGACTGACAACTAAAGTTGGATCTTGAGTTAAAAGCATGGCATTTAAAAGTGCCAATGGTCCTCCAGTGTGAAAGAATAGCTGTTAACTGATATTTTAAAAAAATCATTCTATCTGGATTTTTCAGTGAATTGGTATATGCCCCAGTTTAGAAAATTCTTTACAAATTGAATATACTTAGAAGATAAATATAATCAGAATAACTTTTCTGTTGATACGGCATTCCTGTTTTGTTAAGCTCTATTTGACAAGGCTTAGATGATCTTATACACTGTGAAAATCTGAGTGTTTTATTATGCCATTGCTTCAAAAGAAAGGCTTACACTAATTCAGTAGAATCTCAAGTACTGTTTACATAATATATTCTCTACTTCTAATTATAATTGCCAATTAGTTACGTAGCTGGTATTTATATTTCTGATACTGAGCACTGGTATCTTAATAGGATGTGTCTATTTTAGATTAATGTGTGAATATCAGTTACCGTTCGACGTAATGCTTATAAATGGATTATATCCCACTGATACAGATAAGGCAGAAATCTAGTAGTTTGCCAGATGTGTGATCCTGAGAGTGACCCTCTACTAGGACCCTCAGTGGTAAAACTTTTAACTACCTGTGGTTGCCACCGAGAAATTATGATGCTGTAGTTCAGCTGGTCTGCTTTGAATTAAGCACCGAGTGGACCACTGCGTCTCTCTTTGTATAGATAAGAATTGTTGCAGTGATTGAAAATTGATTACCCCAGTGATGTTCAAATGGTTTTAAATATTGAAACAAACTTTATTCCAAATCCTAGTCTCTGTCCTAAGACATTCATTGCTTCTTTTTTAGGGAATCTTCAATGTAGATCTAGCAAGTGGACCTTCTTTGTGTGTTAGTTCTGTGATTTATGGTATGATTTTTGTCAAGCAGGTAGGGTTCAGAAATGTGTTTATCCTTGGGACAATCTGGTGAATGCTCATCTGTAGTTCAGTTAACCATAATTTTTTAGGGTTTTTTAAGGGCTTTATGTTGGTCCCTACTCACTAAATATAAAGCATTCTATAAAATCAATAAGCTGTTTATCTCTAAATTCAGAAAGGCATTTAAGAATCAATTTAGTCTTGCATCTCAGAAAGGGTCTCAGCTTTAAGGACCTGAGTTAGATCCACCATAGTTTCTTCTGGAAAGAGTGCTGTTTTCTTTGGTCCAGAGGACTTCCTCTTTAAATTTCTTAGCTTTGACCAGTTAAAATGTCTTTGTGTGGTCTGATGCCTGAGGGTTTGGAGAAAAAAAAAAAGAAAAATAAAAAGACCTCACCCTTACTGAGGTGCCCTTGCAGAACCGCTTCGCTGCTCTGCAGACTGAAGAGGAAAGACCCACCACATCAGGAGAGACGCTGGAGCTGAGTAAGGCAGCCCAGTCTGCTCCCTGGATGACCACCAGCGTGACAGGAAAAGGTGATGGGTGACAGTAGTAGGTGACTCTTCTGAGAGGTACAGAGGCACTGTCTGCTGACCTGATGCACTCTCTAGAGAGATATGCTGGTTACCAAGGGCTCAGAACAGGGATGTCACTGAGAGACTACCAAGCCTTGTGCAGTCCACTGACTGTTATCTGCTGCTGTTTCACATGAGCATCAGTCATACAGCCAGGAGGCTTAAGAAGGATTACAAACCCTGGGAACAGTGGTAAGGGACTCTGTAGCGCAGATAGTTTTGGGTTTGGTTTTTTTTTTCATCAGTCCTCCTGGTCAAAGGGAATGTATTTGAAAGAGCAAGTTGAATCTGTCAAGTCAACAAACGGTTACAGGACTTGTGCCACAGCCAGGGGTTTGGCTACTTAGACCATGTGACTCACTATGAGAAACCTGATCTACTGGGGGCTGATGTGGTCCATCAGAAAAGAGGAAGAGCATCTTGGGTCATTTGCTTGCCCAGCTGGTGGAGAGGGCTTTAAACTAAAGTTTCTGGAGGAGGGAAACCACAATCCATGCCACTCTTACCAGTTTGATGCCAGTGCCAGCAATAGATGCCCAGAGTGGGGAGAAGGTTCACAGGTCAGCAGGAGAACACCTGAAGTGCAGCACAAAGGAATTCTAGCTTGTAAGTTAGGTTCATCAGGTGCCCAACTGAAATGCCTTTATGCAGGTAGCTTGGGGAACAGACAGGAGGAGTTAGAGACGTGTGCACACCTGCAGGGCTATGATCTCATTGGCATCACAGAAACATGGTGGGATAGCTCCTGTGACTGGAGTGTTGGGGTGGAAGGGTACAGGCTCTTTAGGAAGGACAGGCAGGGGAGATGAGAAGGCGGTGTGGCTCTCTATGTCAATGACCAGCTGGAGTGCATGGAGCTCCACCTGGGGATGGATGAGGAGCTGACCGAGAGTTTATGGGTCAGGATTAAAGGGAGGGAAGCAACAGGTAACACTATACTGAGGGTCTACTACAGGCCACCAGATTGAGAAGACCAAGCAGATAAGTCCTCATGGAGGACTTCAGTCACCCCAATATCTGTTGGAGGGACAACACAGCAGGGCATAAATAATCCAGGAGGTTCCTGGAATGCGTTGATAACTTCCTTCTCCAAGTGACAGAGGAGCCAATGAGGAGAGGTGCCATTCTGGACCTTGTTCTCACCAACAAGGAGGGGCTGGTGGGGAATGTGAAGCTGAAGAGCAGCCTTGGCTGCAGTGACCACAAAATGGTAGAGTTCAAGATCCTCAGGACAGCAAGGAGGGCACACACAGTTGTGGTCAATGGTTCCACATCAAAGTGGAGACCAGTGATGAGTGGTATGCCTCAGGGGTCGGTATTAGGACCGGCACTGTTTAATGTCTTTGTTGGCAGCATGGACAGCGGGATCAAGTGCACCCTCAGCAAGTTTGCCAACACCACCAAGCTGTGTGGTGCGGTTGACATGCTGGAGGGAAGGGATGCCATCCAGAAGGACCTGGACAGGCTTGAGAAGTGGGCCCGTGTGAACCTCATGAAGTTCAACAAGGCCAAGTACAAGGTCCTGCACGTGGGTCAGGGCAATCCCAAGCACAAATACAGTGTGGGTGGAGAATGGATTGAGAGGAGCCCTGAAGAGAAGGACTTGGGGGCGTTGGTGGATGAGAAGCTCAACATGATCTCGCAATGTGCCTTTGCAGCCCAGAAAGTACAAATTAGAAGGTGTGTAACACTGATGGTGGTTATTACTTGTAGATAATATCAAAGTGTGATTAAAGGACAACACTATTTACTTTTATTACTAAGTGGTGAAATTATCTTTTGTGCACAGTGGTTGTAACTAAGGATTTCCATTCTAGCGTGGTATGCCAAGATGAGTCTACGCCGTTACACACTCTTGCTGATGTCAGCTAAAATCATTGTTGTATTTTAAACCCATTTAGCTGAGTGATGAAGATGTAAGAGATGCTAAATTCCCCCTCATGGGCACAGTGTGTGGGTAGGGAGTAGTTTGTGTGGCCCAGCAGCTGAGCGGCACCTGCTTGCCAGTGGATGAGATGTGACACAGGCTGTGTCTTGCCTAGCAGGCAAAAGTATGGGGGGCATGTGACAGGGATGTATGTATGGATGGATGGATAGATAGCTGCTTATGCAGCTGGTGTGTCACGGAGTCCAGTGTTTGAAACATCAGAGGAATAGGAGCATGAGCAGAACCTTACACATTGTTTAAAAATTGGGTTTCATCACTTTCTTGCTTTGCCTCTGAGATGTAAATAAACTTTATGCTCATCTTTTTGCTGTCTGTGGGACATTTTGTGATATTATTACTAATATGTTTGTTAGAGACAATGGGTTAATTCTTCTGTAATCTAAAATACTGTGCCAGAAGACTGGTTTTGCAAAGATACCGACCATACAGGAGAAAGCTATGTATGTCTGTGAGAACTGTGGTATGCTCAGTATCAACCCACGTAATCTATGACATCATTCACCTTTAGGTGTCAGTGGAGAAGGACAAATTCTGAGAGTGGTCAAATACTAAGTAGGCTGAAGGGCAATTTGGAGATTTCTACATCTCTCTATTCCTTGTAGGTGGAAGTGACAGTGATCAAATTCCTCATCTAAGCATAGCATTTGGAGCATAAAATGAAGTCATAATGACATGGGTATAGATTAGACATTAAATAAACCAAAAAAAGCATTTCAGGTTCGTGGATTCCTGAGAAAAGGCCAATTTATAGGAGAATGGATATTACTAGTTCAATGTCCATTTGTGTAGAATTCAAAGTGAATATTTCAAGTTTTTTTCTAGATGTTCATTCATTGGAGTTATGGGATTCTTAAATAAATGCATATAATCACAAAACAGCAAATCTGCTCAGTTGTCAGTGCAATTAAAATAGTTTATGGATCAACTTTGATAGGAGTGGGAGGACGATGTTCCATGATGACATGTGGCTTTGCAGCCCCTTCCAGTGAGATTGGACCATGACTGTGATACAAATAGAGTTTAAAAATTCTGAAATGGGAGAGATATGTATCTCAAATTTAGGTTAACAATGTAAATGTTAAACTACCTGAATAAATAGATCATATTTATCCCAACAACTTTTCTCAAAAAACTAGGAAATTGAGAATTAGGCATGAATTGAGAAGGAATGCAAATTTTTAAAAGTATGAAAATACAAAGGTTAAAACATCCAGTTATAAGTTGGTTTCATGAAAAAGAATTAAAAAAAAAAAAAGTCTAAAAATTTGGGACCAGAAAAAAATGGATCCTTGGGATAAAAATAAACCCAACAAAATTCCACAAAATAATATGGCTGCTAGGTGTGAATTTTCTGGCTGCTTAATAATTGCTTTTGGGATAGTTACAAAATTCTTCAAATTTAGGTTTTTCTAAGTCAGCATCTTGGTGATTGAATACGGTCTTTCTTGGGGTGTGAATTAGTGTCATGTTTGTAATCTTGCATCAGGTATCTTCTTGTACAAACACTTTCTACTAATATTTTTTAAAGGGATGGCAAAGCTTTCTAAATTCTCCATTTAGTCGGGGATGGGGGATGTCTCATGCTTGTTGTATCATGCTTAAGGGCTCATGGGGTCATGCTAAGAAGATAGGGCTGCACTTGACAAGATGCAAATATTGCACATTGTTCAACAAGGGTGTCTTGCTCAGGATCTTCTTTGAGGACATCTCCTCTCTGGCAACGGAAACCGTGTCTGCAAGAGCTGGGCACCAGAGCCAATCAAGCTGGGAATCCGTTTCCTCTGCTTTGTTGCAGTGGTGGATTTCACCAGAACATTATTTAGGATGGGAGAGAAAAAAAAAAAAAAAAAGAGAGATTACATTAGGAGTAATGTAAAAGGAGTCTTAAGAATTGTTTGTGATTTTTTTTTTTTACTGAACTTAGTCTTTTTGCAGTCCTCTAATAGCCTTAATAATTAGTCACAATCATGGCCTCTTTCCAAAACTTTGAAATAAATTAGGTGATGTAGGTGATCATTGAGTGCTTATAGAGATTGATTTAAGTGAAGCAGGATTTGTAGGGAGAGGCGATTTATTGCATAATCTGAGCCAGCTGGTTACAAGTGAGAAGCTTTTGACTGCTCAAGCTCTTTCTCAGGACTTTTTCACGCTGTCCTCTGTGTGACTGTATGTGATGAGCAATGCAGCTTACGGGCTGAGGATAAAGCTGTCCTTGAGGAAGTGTTCGAGGCTTGTTATCGGTCTGGGATCAGGCACGGGAGCAAGAGATTTCTATTCCTTCTTCCTCCTTTTGCCACTCCAAAGACTTTGATTCTCTGATATTTTTCATTTTTCCTAGCTGCAGCAAGCTTTACGGATGTGCATCTAGAATATGAACTTCTAAAAAATCAAGTGTTACCATAAACAGTTACGAAAAACTCCAAATCTACATCTCGGAACTTCTAAATCTCATTGGCCCTTTAGGGTAGTTGGCAGCTTGTAGAGCCGAGTCTCAAGCGCTGCTCTGGCTGTGGTTGCACGCCTGTGACAGCTCACTAGCACTTTCTTTACGACCCTCCCCGAAGACCGTTGCTACCCCTGCCGCTGTTGCGATTTGTGCTACTTTCACTGTTCTGCATGAGTTTTGCTTTTACAGCAATGGTTTGCTGCAGATAGAGAAACGGATCTGAAACAGCCAGTGCGTAAGACCTATAACAAAGGCATTTGTGGCTGCCCTTATAGCAATTAAAATCAATAAGGATGGTCAGGACAAGCTGGGAAATTTTGTATTTTGACGAATATGGGCTATTCAATCCAGATAAGTACTCTCAAGCAATATTTTATCTTTTGATCTTTGTTCTGATTATACCTTTATGCTTCTGAAAATGATTGAAATTATTTAACTAATAGAATCATAGAATCATAGAATCATCTAGGTTGGAAAAGACCTTTAAGATCATCAAGTCCAACCACTAACCTAACCTTGCCATCCCAATACTTCCTAGTAGCTGTGATATTTTAGGAAGATGCCCTTCAAAACTTGAATCTTTGGAAGTTTTGCAATGACTTCTGAAATAACCCAGGCGAATACTTGCTTCACTGCACTGACATCTGCAGCCTTAATAACTGTTGCTTTAGAATACATCAGTGCAGAGGAAGAAAATGGAGATTAGCTCTGACCTGGGGGCAATTAACAGTTTAAGCTTTGTAAGGATTTTGCTGCTCAGGTAAACTTTAATACAAATACGTTGCTGCTTAGAGATTTGGAACAGTCACCCACTGCTGAGGATACACCGATGAATTTTCAAGGAACCGCTCTACTACCAAGAGTACAAGCAGCACGTGTCTCTAAGTGCAGGTTTGCTACGGATGGTGACACGGTTCTCTACAGAACAGTTCACTTAGACACGAAAGTGCCACTTTCAACAAAAATCCTAAATACATGTGTGCAAATCTCAACAATATACTGTGAGATAAAAATGGACAGGGATGATGGATCCAAAAATGAGGTAATTACTGAAAATGTCAATTTTAAAAAAAAGTAAAAATCCACTCTTGAAGCTGGTAGAGACAAAGTATTTTTGAGGTACACCAAAATGTCATCTTTGTAGTAAACCAGGCCTTTGATATAACTCCTGAAAGTCATTGCTAACCGTTACAATTTATTTTTATTTCCTCTATTTACAGAAAGGTACATTGATTATTGATTGTTTTATTGGACCTTAATGGCTCTATGTATGCTGTAAAATAATATCTTCATCAGAAAAGGAAACTGAATTCTGACTTTCAGTCAACCTTTTTATTGCTCTTCATATGTAAACCTTTCCACCAAGGATGCTCAAATCTTACAAGTCGTATAGAACCCCTTCTTTGATTTAATGAACCTGTGCTACTTATATCTTCATTAAACACCAGTAGGAGCTTTGTAATTAAGGAGTTTATAAGATTCAATTGTACTGAAAAGGGTAAATTCCCCTGTGTTACTCTGCTGGTGTGCTTCTCTCATGAGTAAGTAGTAAAATGTGTGCAGTTTTACTGCTGGCTATTTACTGAGCTATTGAGATAGACTTATGAGCTATTCTCTTCCCTTGACAAATTTTCCATCACAAACTCTGATTCAGTCACTGCCTTGTATTTGTAGTGGACCCAAATTTCTGGAAGCCTCTCTTGAAACTGTTATCTCCACCTGAGATTGTTCTGTGAACATAGTCCCTATTCTTTGCTTAAAATAAAACTCTCGTTCTTCTTCCTGGAGATTTTGCTGAAAACAGAGGTATAAAAAAGGCCATTAAAAATCTTGTTGGTCTTATGTATGGCATGTGTTTGGCAAAGGAAAAATGTTTTGGAAAATGGATATTACCTGCAGTTGAATTTGGTTTTGTTACTATCAAGCGATCTTGAAAAAGTCATTTTATTTTCTTTCACAGTACTTTTCCCATACTTCATTGAGGATAATGATTGCTCACCTTTAGTAAGTGATTTCCTCATTTACAAAACATTATTGAAATGTTATGTATGATTATTACTATTTCCTAGTCTTAGCCAAAAAAAAAAGAAAAAAAGAGGAGGTGGGTGGGAACTGAGAAATTATTTAAGTATGTACCTTTCTAGTAAAGGCAGTGGTTGCCAAGACTTGTGATTTAAAAAAAAAATAAAAATTTCCTCTATATTACCAAATATAGGGCATAAAAATATGAATTGTAGCATCATTTAGCATTTGTAGGAAGCAATCATAAACAGTTTTAGTTGAATTAATTTTGAGAGTTCCATGCGATGTAGTTTAAACTTAAGAAGTTTGTGAAAACTAAACAGTGAAATGGAGGATGAGGATTTATAATTGAGACATGTCTGCCTTTGGTATTCTACAACAGCATTTCCTTAGCCTCTGTGTTGAAACCAAATTAATTATTTTATCAATAGTTGTTTTTATCTTTTTCAAATGCTGTTCCTCTCAGCTGACTTCTAAGAAATGCTAAAATCCTCCCCTTCCCCAGGAAAAAAAAAACCCACAACACAAAAAGACCCAAAAAGCTGTTCATTACTGAAGCTAAATTACAGGCAAAAGGAAAACCCACCATAATTCACTTACATATGCAAAAAGTTTTGTTTTCACCACCTAAAATAATATTTTTAGTTTCCAGTTCTGCTATGCTCTGCAAAACCCACCAATGTTGTTCTCATCCGTTTTTATAGAAATGCTTTACATCAAGACTTTTGTTTATAGAAATCTGATTTTAGAGTAAATTAAAGTGCATACTTGGATACGTGAGTTTGGTATCCTTTTTTTTTTTTTCCCTTGGCTTAGAACATTTCGTCTATGCTACAAATATAAAATGTATTAAATCATAAGCATACTAAGAACTGAGTTTATGCTAACTAGGTCAGTCCTGGTAAGGGAACCAAATCTTAGCACTGGGCTAATTAAGATGGATGTTATCAATTTCTTCTTTTCATTTACATTTCATATTAATGTTGATTAAAAAAACCCCATGGACTTAAGGAAAAAAATGGATTTTTGAGGCAAAAATTAATAAATAGTCAGTTGATTAAAATTTAAGTGTTAAATTTGTTCTGAAAAGTACTTTAACTGAAGGAAATGTTTATTTTCTCTTACAAATGTAGGATGTTTAGATACTATAGATGGTAACAGAAGAGTCAGAGGATACAAAATGACCTGCATGTAAAAGACAGATCCACACTGTGATTTTTATCTTTAGATTCAAGCTTAATTCCACACTTAACACAAAAAGAATGGAGTTTAAGTAGCTTGATGTGCTATTCTTGCTTAAAAATATGTATCTCTGTTTGAAACCTGGGGTTTGGTTCCACAGGGCTGTGCCATAGGCTCTGTGCAGGTTTCCATCCCTTTCCTGCCCAACTACTTAGATTTCAAATGTAGCACGTAGGGATTCTCACAGGAAGGTAGTAGCAGCCCTGTCCAAATAGAGTTCAGGTAGCACGGGAGCTTAGAAAACCTCAGTCAGGAATTTGTGATTTTTTTAAATAATTCTTTTCACTATTTTGCATTCCTAAGCAAAGGTAGGTAGGAGGAGATTGTGGACGTTGTCATAAGGCTATCAAGAAATGCAGATGTACATATTTATACGTGGCAGATGTGAGATTAATCCAGCTCAAACTCCTAATGACCATCGTTTGGGAAAAAAAACAACAACTATAATTAAGATTAATTTTGTTCTTTAACTGCAGATCCTATGTTCATTTATGACTAAGCAAGATCTTACAGAGTTTTTAGCTTGCCAGTGTAAAATGTATAAGTTCTGGCCTTTCTCAGAGAGTTGTGTTTGGGGTGTGGGGGGAAGTTTTACAATTTTTTAATTTATTTTTGCAAAAATTTCAAAAGAAAGTAGATTAACATGTAAATTTGCAATGCATGTGTTGGCCAGCACTATCATTCTGTGAGGACATTCTTCCCAGGTGGGCCAATGGAATTAACATTGAGCCTTAACAGGCTAGAAGTTTCCCCGTGGTTTATTCCTCTGTAACTGAAGACAAGTGAAGAAGCTGGCAGGAGGTTATATTAAAAAGAAACAAGTGTGTGAAATAACACAGCTGTATGGTGATGCTGCACCATCTAGACCCAGGATGTGACTGAGATACAGGTTGTGTTTGAGAGGTGCGAGGAATTTGTGCTACTGATCTTTATGGTTTCATTAAAGTAATAGTTTAATGAGTTTATAATCTCATAATTACTTTATCCAGATTAAACTAAGTCATCATGTTTTTGAAGAAACGTCACCTCTTTTTTAATTCGTTCCTTCATATGATCCTGAATGCTTCTCAATAGACTAAGTTCAAAATAAGCATCTTTGAGGTTACATCTGTGAAAACAGAGATTAGATACTGATCGGACACTGCTGTACCACAAAGAGTGGTAGCAAGAGCTGGATTTACTTGGGGGAAGCTGCAAGCAGAGGATGACTAGAGATGAACAACAGCAGCAACAAAATCTTCTCCAGCTGTCTTATTTCTGACAACCTTCCTCAAATATATAATATGTATGATTACAGAGAGATTTCTTGCTGAGTTTGGACTCATGAAATTTATCTCTTTTTCCAGGTGATGTTTCTTTTGCTGATTATAATAGTAAGATCCATATTAACTGGTTCACTGTGACCGAAGCGTGTAAAGAAGGATTAGTGGACACTTAACAAATGCTGGTATATATTGTAAATGTGAAGTAAAGCTTATGTAGTACTATATGTAACCATCAATACAACTACAAAATGTGTGTGTTAAGCAGCTAAGCAAACTTAGCTGTGTTGAAAGGAAGTTTGGAAAAGTGAATTAGCTCAAAAACAATAATAAAAACCCCACCTTTCATCGGTTTTGTTCATTTCCCCACTAACAGGACTGTACAGGTTATTATTTTAAAAAGCAAAGTCCAAATCCTCATCATTATTTAGATTTAGCTAAAACTTTTTTAGCATCAGATAGGGTGGGGGTTTTTTTAAGGGCAATTTTTCAAATTTATTTCTACAAATATTTGCAATTTCTAGTAAGTTCTTATTTTAAAGCTCAAATTAATGTACTCCAGAACCTTCATTTGAGAGATGAAATGTGCCAGCCTAAAAATTTTTAAAATTTATGCTGGGACAATTAATTTCTCAAATGAAGGTTTTTTTTAAAAAAACTCATCTCTCAAATGAAAGTTTTCATCTCTCAAATGAAGTTTTGTTAAAAATTAGGCTGGATAGGTAATGAGAGAGATCATCTATAGTGTGTACTTCTGCCAAGCAGAAGTCTTATTCTTGAAAGTTTTTATAGCTCCTCTGAAGGCAAATATAAAAATGAAAGACCTATGTAGGCCAAGTAAGAACTTTACCTGATAATATGAAACAAATAGATGCATTTAATTGTTATTGTTAAATTATTATTTGCTCTCTGACCCAAAGAGTCTGGAGTAAAATAAAGTTCAACCTCTCTTTGATTTCCTGAATGGTTTTGAATCTGGTTCTTTGACTGTAAAACAAAGCATAACACTTTGCTGTGTTTTGTTTTTGCAAGACAGTTAACAAAATACTATATATTTTTCAGTAAAATGTTTGAGGGCTGACAGAGTTTGCCACCATGAAAACTATTTTTGGCAAGTTCTGTTTATAGCCTTTGAAGTAAGAACCAATATACTTTATTTGCAAAAGTTCTTCAAGCCAATTAAAAGCAGATTTCTTACTACATACTTGCCTGTGCATTATAGACTGAAGGAGAGTATAATGCTGTGTGTTTATATCAGTGAATTTAGATTTTCGTTATCTTGTCAGCAGCAAACCAGTAAATTCAGAAGTTAAAGAATGGTTAAAAATCAGCCACTTTAGTAGCAGACATTTTTAACTTTCCAGAAGAAAAGATAATGTATCATTTTTCAAGCTACGTGTTACAATCCTTCGTCACAGCTCCTAATTGTGTATTTCGCTGATGGATGAAAGGATGGGAGGAGATTTCATCGATACTGCCTCTTTTGAACATCCTTTTGCTCTTAATGTGTGTGCACACTCAAAGCCATCTAGTCCCCTCGCCGTGCGAGCAAGGTTGTACAAAGAGAATAAAAGATAAGCGTCATTGAGTCTTGACAACACGTAGTGTATTGAGAAACCACATCGCGCAGTGGTCATTTGTCTTCATTAAATCTGTGCTGAAGAAGAGTAGGTGAAACTCGTGCTTTACCCCACTTGAGAGTCCACCTTTTGTAAATGCGATGGTAAGGGTGAGGGAAAGAGCCGCTAATTTTTTTTGCATTACCTTCATTGCAGGAAAGGTCAGGAAGGATGTAGTAATTTTGTTATTTAAAAACACTATACAAATTTTGAGGATGTCCACCTGACATTGGTAAATTTAAAGCACTTTGTCATCCTGTGTGAAGAGTTAGCCCAGGTGCCTGCCAGCCTGTGGCTTAGGATGTGGGTTTCTTTGGGCCGGCTACATCCAGAGGCAGGGGAAGCAGGCAGGGTATGCAAAATGGGCAGCGGTTTGGAGCTGCCTGTAGTTACGCTACGATCTTGCATACGTTTTGGACGCGTGACCTCTCTGCCTTGTCCTGACATGACAACTCAACATTTTCAGGCTCTGTCAGTGATATTGATGGCAAAAAACAATTTTTTTTTTTTAATTTTTTTTCTCTAGACCAGGTTAAAAGACAAAGTGTAAAGTCTTGGTTTTGAAGCATTTCCAAAGGCCTTTCATAAGGTTTTGTCTTACAAGTGTGAACTTTTTCATTATTGGTTTGATGTGCTTTTTATTTTCTTTCACATATGAAGTAGTTGTCTCTCAACAGTATTAAGTATTTAGTCAGTAGTAACTATTATATTACAGATAGAATATGCTTATTAAACATCTTCAGACAGCTTTGCCTAAAATTTTAGTGAAATTTATCCAGAATATAGGACATTACAGGGAAAATTTTTTAGTAAGTATCCAGTCACTTGCCACTTGCCATTTCAACAGTTTAATTCCGGTTCATCTATGACTGAGTGGTTTACTCTTTACATAAGTGTTTTTAAGTGAAAGAATTTAAATGTACTAAAGAAAAGGCTGTTTTTTGTCCTATCCCTGAATGTAAACCCCTTAATGATCATAAAAAGGTTTTGAGCGCTTGTAGTGGCTTTTTCATGGGTTTTTTTCACCATATACCGTGTAATTGGTTTCTGTGGACTAAATGCTGGTGAAAATTATTTAATTTCTGAATGCTGTTTAAGGTGAAAAGGGAAAAAAGGAGGGTGAATATGAAAAGAAGAAGAAAAAAAGAAAAAAGATGGATTTTTGCTTTACCTGACAGTTGATATTTGAAAAGTTTCATCATTGGAGGCAATGAGAAGACTACTGTCTCATTGACTGTCTTCTGAGAATGATGTCCGAGTCCCAGCATTGCAAGGGGGTATTTTGGTGACAGGATTGCTGCCTCTAGCTCTGGCTGGGACACAAAGGGCTTTCCAGTGACATTTCCCACTTCCTTTTCCAAACTACAAATTTTCTTCTGCATTTCCTGAGAGTGTGGCATAGACTGTTGTCTTACGCCTAGTTATATTGTTACCTGAAAATCTCGTAAAAATTCATTTAGTTTAGCAACAAGAATTCTGCAAATGAATAGATGTGGCTCCACATGGGTTTTTCTTTGCAAATATTATGTTGTAAAATGAAATAAACGTGGTGAATAATCTTAGGAATCTTCAGAAAGCTGAAAGCGACGGAGGGAGCTTCCTATGCTGAGTAAGGACCAAGCACACACAAATGGTCTGCAGGACGTATTTGCTTAGTGTGTTCTTCACTGGGGACTTTAAGAGATTTCACAAGAACTTTAACATCTCCCCTGAATCTTATTTACTGTAAAGCTTTTATAATGGTGTCTGTTCCTCCCTGGTACTCCACCGGAACTCAGGCCTGTGGCTTGTCAGTGTGTTTCCTCTGGTGAAGTGATTATAGACATTTACACTCTATATTGAATATCTGTTCTTTTTGGCTTTGGTCAACAAGTTAGGGTAGTTCTTTTGCAACTTTTTGCAATGCCAGGCCTGGAAACAAGGTGCTCAATATATTATAAACTTAAAATTATACAGTATTTTGTGCCAAGGCTTACTTTGCTAGGACTTACTGGTTTCTTATATGAAGTTTTTCAACTCTAGCACATGAAAGCCTCCCAGATATTCTAAACATCCTGAATCTCTGCAGAGATGCTAATGAAACAGTAGTTAAGAGATTAAAGCCTTTGGAGTGTACAAACTGGATGAAAACCAAGGCAAGAGAGGAACTAAACGGTCCCCTTGTATCCTCATCTAACCTGGTTACTTTTTCCTAGCTGTGAAGGCCTTTGTGACGTTCGGAGTTCATGCTCGTTTTCCTCCTGTTAAGCACAAGAAACCACAACAGTAATTAATAAAGTTCATTTTTTTTTAATTACCCTGTATTCAGTTTAATAAATTATATTTTTAACAGTTTATCTAATGAAAATGTCTGTAATTCTACATTTTTCTCTATTTGAAGAACATTTGGGCAAGTCTGTGTTAATGCTATTCTTCCAATTTCTCTCTATATAAACATCTAACATCTAGGAATGACCATAGCAAGTTAATACATTTTTAATTATCTCTCGACTTACGTATGCATGGATTAATGTTTTAGTGGTAGTCGTATTCTTTAAATACCAGTTGGCATATTTTCAAACATGGTGTGTTTTTCTAGTTGTAGAAAGTCATCCATCTTAGGTTACAAGCACTAAGATCAGTTGTATCTTAAGTGGCATACTTAAGGCACACTGTCAATGTTTAGAATAGCCGATGCAGTTGTGGAAAGGGACATAAAAATACAGAAAGACTGTATTTGGGAGAAATAGGAAGCATAGGAAGAATTTGTTAGAATTATTACTTTACCAGCTTAAAACCAGAATAATCAGTTTCATTATTGACCAGAAACATAATCTGTAATGTAGGTTTTTTTCTCAACTAATTTATCAAAGCTTTAACTGGTCATTTAAAACGTTCTTTTACTGCATCCAAAATTGCAGTGAGATTTCATGGATCCCCCACATTCAACATGATAATCCATGCCAATCTTTTATTTGGATTTTCAGTCCTTACTTGTGTTGCTGTCACATTAATTGGAATATAGGAATGTGATAGAAATATAGGAGTGTGACGGCACATTAATTGTGCTTGCACATTAATAATTCTCACCAGCAGTACTCTTGCCATTTTTTTAGTTGGTGAAAATGCACCTGAAGTCATTTAGCCATATTTCCTACGTAGTGTTTTGCCAAGCAAAGTACCTCTGTTCATCTCATTACAGAGAAATTCAGAATTAGATTCACATGTAAGGATAGTAAAGATTAGATGTTTAACTTGCCCTGCTTATGGCTTTGGAAGAAATGATGAAAAAATTATTTCCGTAAAACTGAGGATAAGGTAGGGTGTGTTGTTTGAAGCTTGAGTTACTTGTTTTAAAAATGAAATGACACCATATATGTTATCTCACTCATTGCTACGTGATTCTTTTTCAAGATAAGGTATTTTGCAGTGGTTTAGAACAGAAGCATTATATGCTACTGGCCTGTGCAGTTTGTCATGATACTTTGGTAAGTAAAAGTAACATTCAGAGTTGATTTGAAATCTAAAACATGTAAGACATCTTAAAGGTACCATCCGGATTTTACTGGTTATAGACATCTGTGACATTAAGATATAAATATATCACTCAGCCAAGATCTCTTGGGTATTTACAAGACAAGCACAGTCAAAGTTGATTTGGATATAGCACCTTTTGCGTTCCTCACTCCTGGGATTATTGGTGACAGACTGGAGAATGCTTGTCTTCAAGCATACTTTGGGTTTTGTTTGTGGGGATATTAAGTTAAGGATTTTATTCTAATAAATATGGGCACATTTAATATAGTAGTTATTGCCAGACTCTTCAAAAAGGGTTGACGTGAACCTTATTTCATCTTCTGAAAAAGTAGATGAATTAATAAATGTTGAGCTCTTCCTCTGAATTGGTTCCTCTAGGACAAAACTACTGCTGAAAAATTTAGGAAGTGCCATCGATTTTTAGCTATTTTTCTGTTTCAAGACATATAGATTAGTGATTGATCTGCTGTTATCCTGCAACATCTTCACTGTTAATTCTTTGGCAACTTTGCCATCAGTCCTGGTAAGGGAACTGTGGACAGAGGTTCTTGTTAGAGTCTGAGGCCAGCCAACTCATGATCCCAGCTCTCTGTCTGAGGAAATGAAGTCAATCATGACATGTACCCAAAACCTATTTTGTCTTTCAGTGCATTGGGAAATTCAAACCAACAATAGAGGTTGTGCCCAGAGAGGTCGTGGAGTTTCCTTCTCTGGACATACTCCAAACCCGTCTGGACATGATCCTGTGTAATCTGCTCTAGGTGATCCTGCTTTAGCAGTGGGGTTGGGCTAGATGATCTCCAGAGGTCCCTTCCAACCCTTACCAATCTGTGATTCTGTAGTAGTGGGACCAAAGAGTCAGAACAGGAAAAACAGGCAGAAATTATGTCAAGAAGAGGATAACAATCACCTTGCTAGTACCATACAAGTTAATGATATCAAACCATGGAAAGGTTTGAGAGTTACAAAATACTCCTCCATATAGAGGCAAAGTTCAGACATAGGTGTTCATATAAATCCATTAGGTGGTTCTAATGTAAGCCTCACTGGAAAGATGTTTGTGTGTTGTAAAATCACAGCATTTTGCAGTATTCTGTCTTTGACAAGCCTATAGAACTATGTTACTGTCTGTCCGAGTGTGGGAGGTTGTCTGATAGTATTAAAGTCTGCATGTTTTGGCAGAGATCTGTTTATTTTTATAAGCACCTCATTTCCCCACAAAGCCATTTGAGTTTCCCTTGCTTGGACAGCATCTCCATCAGGATCTTAGAACCCCCAAACCTCATGTTCCCTCCCCACCTAAACAACAGCAGAAAAACTTCATTTTTCATTTGGTGAAATCCCTGTCAACACCAATGGCTCAAATCTTGACTCTGCTTTCTGATAACGTGTGTTCTGTAATGTTGCGTAGTGCACTTTTCTTTCATTCTCTCCTTGCTTGAGCTTCTATTTCCTTGGCAGAGTTTAGAGAGAAGGACAGAGAAAGGATACTATGATTTGTCTGCAAAACTTAGATAGAAATAAGAAACTGGAGAACTGTGCCTTTTTATTTTCCCTTTTATCCTCTAAGGTTTGATGTCAATTTGCTCTTGCACCTTCTGATTCCAGTTCATTTGAATGCTTGCATCCAACTGAAGTTTAAGCAAATAATTTTCTACAGAAGAGGAGGACCTACTTGTATAATGTGAAAATCTGTCTGCCTCCATAAAATTGACTTTGCGAGCTGCAGTTTACATACACAACCCATTCACACACATGCAGGAAGTTTTCTTGACTTTTGCTAACGACAGTAAAGTCAATGAAATTAGAGAATAAATGATTCGTTGTAAATATTTAGTGAACTGTGACTAAGCACCTTTTAATAGAAAGTGTCAGTGTTTTAATTCCAGAGGCTAGACTGTTTATGAATAGTTATATTTTATAAGGTACTTTGTCATGGCTCGCGAGATATTTACAGCAAATCTTTTTTTAGTGATTTTTTTTTTTTTTTTCATTAAGAAAACTCATGAGAATTTCCTGAACATACAAAGCAGGCTCATGATTGCACAGTATGTCACTGAAAACAACTTTCCCTGCAGTTTGTATTTCCTTCTATCTTGATGGACTGGGGTTTCAAGACTAGTGTTATTACCATACCTACCTTTGTAGATAATGTCTTTGTGGGAAAGGAAAGGGGGAAAAAAAAGACAGAAAATGTTTGTGTAGTTTTAAAAACATATTTATGCTCCCTACTTTTCTGTAACTGTCCGGACAGATGCCAGAGTCAGGATGTACAAGTCAGTGGGGTTATTTTTATTTTAGGTTGGGGTTTTGTTTTGTTTTGTTTTTTTAAGGAAAGAAAAAAAAAAAAAACACCCCACCTTATTAGTATTACTTTTGTTGCTTAATTTTTAAGCATTACCTTCTGCTCCTTGTCAAAGTGATGGAAAAACAGTAACCATTAAGTGATGATTAAGCTTCTGGGGAAGAAAAGGGAGGAAAACCCTCATACATGGAAGTGATTTTTCCGTCCAGCTTTGTGCAATTTTGTGTTTTAGTCTGTCAGCCATTGATGAGCAAATTTAGTCTCCTTAAATCCTTCTTAAGCTGAGGTTTAGGAAGGCCCTCAGTTGCAAAGTCTTGGAAAGTGATTCAGTGAGACTGCTCTACTGAAACCTTACCGACATCTAAAGCCAATAAGGGATTTGGTGTTTCCCAGGCATCAGGCAAAAAGCACAGGAGAATTGTAAAAAAATACCCGTCCCGTATCTGGAGGAGGAGGGAGACGTTAGGAGGCTGAACCCTGCTGCATTTCAGTGGGAGGCAAGGACTCCCTTTAATACATAAATCCCCATCTCCAGGGACTGCTGTCCTAAATAAGACTCACTTGTACATAAGCATCATTGTGAGACTAGTTAGCAGAATTCAGAAGCTGAATGCTTTAATTTGTAACTTCTCTAATATTTTATATATTTTTTATATTTTATATGTTTTTATTTTTTATATATTTTTATATTTTTATATCTTTTCTAATGTTTTATATATAATTTTTTAAAATATATTTTTCCTTAAAGGTAATATAAAGCATACTTGCAGGGACTAAGGACTGACTTCTCTCAGCTGTACCTTCACAAGCAGATTGGAGTCAGTGCAGTTTCATGCATAATTAAATAAGAATGAAAATTAAAAAAAAAAGTATAAAAAGAGACTTTTCTTTGTTCAGCAAATGTTCCTCATTTAATATTTTTTTCATATAATATTTTTTAAGATGTCTCCAGTTGATTTGATGAGGCTCGATTAGTCAAAGGCAAGATGAAAGTAAGTAAATATGAATTACGCCAGTGGAGGCTGACTGGGAAATTAATTTGAATCCTAGACTTTTCGGTTTTTTCAAAAATAAATGTTAAAATAGCACAACTCAAGTGGGTCATGGCCAAATGTTTTTCAGACTTTTTTCTACTTTTTAGATTGGTGAGTTAACTCTGCAGGCATTTCTACTCTAACTAGTAATCTCCAGTTGCATTATAAAGCTAAGATTTTTAAAAAATGTATAAACCTGCAAAAATCAAGGCCAGCAATTTAATATATTTCTTTAGTCTCATTTATAGCTTGTCCATGTCTATTTTGTCAGCTTAATCAGGAAAGTGAACGTGGCTTGATGGGGTTATTTTCTTCTTGTTCTTACTTCACAGCAAAAGGCTAAAAACTGCAACTTGTTTGTTCTTTCGTCTTCAGTGATAATAATGAATATGGCAGTGGAATTTTCTGAGGGAAAACCCCCAAATTATTCATTTAAGTGAATGGAGAGATAGAGGTGGCTCTTGGGTGGGTTCCCCCCCCCTTAATAAGGAGATTGTCTTACGGATCTTCGCCCATACACGGCTGTGAAGACCACATCTTCTCCCACTGGCTGCTGAATATCACTTCTGTTGCCATTCCTGGTAACCACACTAATTGCTTACATGGAAAAGGAATATTAGGAAAATATTAAGTGAAGCTAAAAATACATTAAATATGATATAGCAGCTGGAAACGGGGAAAGCCAGCACCTTCCACCAGCCAGATCTCCATGGACCACCAGCAAAGTGCTTGGGGGCCACTGCAACCATGCAACCACATAACGTGCTTTGGAACATTTACATCAAATATCACCTCCTGCTTTTTACCTTGACCTCAGAAGACTTCCCCAGCAAATGATAAACAATAAACTTACATAGCGTGCCCGAGAGACTTAGGTTCTAAATAAACTCTGTATCATGCCACACATTTTCGAGGAAGCGGAGCTTACCGTAGACCACACAAATCTCAGCCACGAGCACCATGGCTTGTGTGTTGAGTGATGCCAAGCTGGAGCTCTAAGAAGCGACGACTGTGCCTGGATATAGAAGCACAGTCAGGATGTTGGGTGGTTTGTTGGTTTGTTTGTTTTTGTTTTTTTTTAAAAAAAAAAAAGAATACCACGGTGTTTGGTGGCTGCCCCCTCCGTGGCACACAGGGTACCCCGGCGCACGGCTGTTGCTGTCTCTTCTCCGGCTCCAAAAGGGAAAGGAAGGAAAAGAGAAATATTTGATAACTGCAGCAGAAGGGGAGACATTAATTACTCTCCTGTAACAGATCATTCTGATACTAAAAATTACATTTGCTTTTGCCTTTGTAGTGTGTGATTCAGTGAAACCGCAGCTTTTCTTGGAGAATTTGCTCTTTCCCTGACTCCAATCATTGGCTCCTAAGGAGGAAAAGAAAGGGAAAGATGGGATGCTAAATACTGTTGCCTCAAGCACAGCGATTCCTGACTTTTGTCTATAGAGATTAATTCTTATTCTGGACGTGTGGTTCTTTTTAAAAACTGCTTGCCACTGAGCATCTGTCAGTATTGGTTAGGATGCTGCACATGTACTTAATTTCTTCAAGAATTTTTTTCTTCTGCAATCATAGAAATGTGCTATAAGTAATTGGAAGTGTTCATTGGAATGACTTTTGGACTCTCTGGTATGCTTTTTTATTTTTTCTAGCTTATCTGTTTTGATAAATGAGGTAATTAGGATTTTAGTTGATATAATTTCACATTATATTCTAAAGATACAGATAAGAAAGCAAAGTATATTATCCATGAGAATAATTTTCTTTGTTAACTCAGGTACTGGGCATAACACTGAGTGGACTATGTTTTTAAAAAAATCCCTTTTTAAATGCTTACATTTGATTACTGATTTTACCCCTACTTTACCAGCTTGAAATTTGTTAATTGAAATTAGAATTTCATATTAAGATATTAATTCAATCCAACTATAATTTTATGGTAAATTCTCTCCAAATTGTCAATTATTCAAATCTAAATGTGTGTCAATAAGCAGCAAGTTGTGCACATTTCGCCTGAATGAGCACAGCTCATGTTTGTCTATTTTTTTTATTGAGAAAGATCAGAAAAAAGTCTTTTTTTTTAAAAAAAAAAAGGGCAAATTTGAATGGATGCCAAATTGTCCTTTACATTGACCTCTTTTGAACTATCATCAATGAAGTGAAATAATTAATTAGCCTTTTCTTCTCATGTGCCCTACGAGAGTAAATCTTGTCCCCTTTTTTTGTCTTTTATTCTTGACTCACAGCTTGTTGCGCTGTGTTATAACTTTGGATCCTTCTTTTTAATGTTCTTGTTATATTGTTATTAAACAGTACATAATTGGTACTAGTGATTTTGCTTCTTTCCTTTGTAAACTCAACATTTTTCACATTTTTGAAAATTAAGTTTTTGAGTGAAGATTTTTAAGCGCTAGTGCTTCATCCCTAATTTGCTTGTGAGAAAATCTTTCTAAAATCCAATTATTCTTCTGTTTCTAACTTTCCACTGAGCCACTTTTCATTGAAAAAAAGAAAACAATTTATATTGAGAAATCTGAAAAAGCTGTTTCTTAGTACCTTCTGATCATCTCTGCGCTCAAAGAGATTATTCAGTAATTTTAGCGCACAAGGGGGTCAGCGTAGAGTATTGCTTCTCTGTACACCCCTGTCCCTAAGTCTTAGGAGGGACCTGGGGTACAAGAAGAGAGGGCAGCTATCTATACTGTCATCTGGACATTTGGGAAGCACAGAGGTTTGATCTATAGTTTGTGCGTACAGGAATATATTTTGCTAGTATTGTCACCCTCTTTAAAAAAAAAAATAAAAAATCTCATATAATTCCTTAAACAATATGTCTGTAATAAAATAAGAAAAAATAACTTGTGTTTTTAATGAGGCATTAATTGTCTAAGTGATGATTTAGTGTCTGTGCTGAGTATAACTGCTAGAGAGCACATTTTGGACAAAATGAAAAACTAAAGTGTAATTAGTAGACACGGATGTGGTCATCTTCCAAAGTCCTTGCTTTTGTTTTTGTAGCAAGTAGATCAAGACTGGGGTGACTGTAAAACATCAATATTTTATAAAACTCCTGTTTTCTTGTTCCAAAAATTCTGCCAAATTGTACTTAAATGAAGTCTTCTGAGGAAAAAGCCTGTAAGAGTTCTTTACTATAAATACATTTTTGTGATTTTAAGAAGAATGGGGTATTTATAATGGATTGAACCAGAGCTTCTCTGCTCTGTGTTATCTTTATAATGTTTGCCATAAAGTGCTTCCAGGCGACATCTTGACTTCTGTAATTTTTTTCTTCCTTTTCGTTGGTGTCTGGAACAGATTATTGTGGGTTATAACATTTTAAAACATTTAAGTAATCCATTTGAAAGCAGGAAAAGGAGCACACCATTGATATGAAATGGTACTGACTTTCCAGAAAAGATTTTATCACAGAACTTCTAGTTTCTTACTCCAGGGAGAAGGTTGCATAGTTGGATTTCTGAAATAAAATACACTTTAAAAGCATTGTCTTTTTAAGTGAAATTAATGTATCTCATGGCAGAATTTTACTTTCAGAAAAAATGAGAATGTCGGTGTATTCAGTGCGTCCTAAAGTTAAACCTAAGTTAAAACCAACTATTCAGAAGAATTATTCTATATTTTAATTGTTAGGCATGGTTTCTTCTTAGTGGATGTATTTTATCTGTGCCTCGGGGGGAAATAATTTCTATTTCTCTCTCACAGGTTCAGTGATAACATGGAGTAACTACTGTAACACTTCAGAGCGGGTTTGGTTTGTGGTACCTGGGAGGTTGTGGTGCTCATTACTTGTAGAAGGCATGAACTGCCATGCCCCGAAGTTGTTAATGGTAATTGGGATCACAGATTTCCAAGCTGTGACCTGTGGACCACTGCTGATCCCAAAGTCAAGTTCAGTATTTTACAGCAGTTTTGTTAATATATATAATAACTTAAAAAAAAAAAATAATCCTAGAAATACTGCAAATAGTAATTTCATAGTTAGGTTTTAAAGCGTTTGTGAGAAATGCTGAGATTTGTAATGCTCTTTTCGTCTCCAGTGTTCTCGTATTTTTAGAGATAGGTCCTGGTTTTGACACCTCTTTATATTTCCCCCCATTATTACAGCGAGTGCTGTAACATCTATTTGACACAAGTACCGCAAAGAAGACAATGCAGGTTCTCCACATACATAGGTAGACTTTTCATATCACTTTGTTTTACTATTAAAATTAAATCTAATTTGCTAATTTACTATTGAAATAAAACTAATTTGCAAAGCCAGTAGAGCACCCAGCTATGGGAGGCACAGGGGAATAACTTGTTTTTTCTGCTACAGACCAACTGTGAACAAGTTGCTTCCCTTCTCCGGGCACTGACTTCAGGAAGGGTAGTAAAATAAACAAACTGATGTTATAAAATGTGTTAACATCTGATAAGGAAGTGCGTTATTTGAGAATTGGATATAATCATCATCATTTAACACCCAAAGATCTCATTCATAAAGTTGTGATGTGAATTTTTAAAACAATGAAAAATGGTCTTGATATTTTGGATAGTATAAAAAGAATAATATTATTTCTCTAAAAATTAGCACAAAGCATTCATCTTCATTTATATTTTGTATCTTGTGAATTAGTTTAAATTGTCTTGTGGTTTTAATCTAGATTTAAAATAGCTAGGGATTTCCACATTTGGTTAACACTTATAATGTATATATACAGTGAAATGATGTTTTGACTTCCTGCTCTCCTCATCGCTTTTTTGCCCTGTCCTCATGAGAGCACACTGAAAATTCATTTCTCTTGGCTTTGTTAAATTCCATTTGTGTTTGGGTATATTGTTGAGATGAACTTTTTCCTAGAGCAAAAATGACTGATCATTGTCCAGTCTGCATAGTCTAGAAAGACAGTTGTCTCATTTATTTCCTGAAAAACTGAAACTCTTTGTGAATGAGGGAATGGAACATATTATGCTATACAACTGGAATAAATTATATCTTTTTCCTTTGCCAGTCATAAAGATTTGTAAAATTAATTTAAGACACGTAACTGTTAGAGTTTGGTGTATTCTGATTAGTATACAATGGTACTGAAAAGAATTCTTGCCACGGCTTTGTGTTGGGATAAATCGGCTGATTTTCAGCAGTTAGAAAGTGTGTACGATAGTATAAGAAAAAACCCGAACAAACAAACCAGGGTGAAATCTATTGTTTTCCTTAATAAGCAGGACTTTTAAAAACACCTATATAACATAGCTGCCCATATTCTAGTATTTACTTATTTTACAAAATCACACTTATTCTCAGCTCATGGGTGTTGTACTTACAACAGTTTACAAAGAGTAACCAAGTTACTTCAGTGAAACCATATGTAGAAAGATTATTCTGCAGAGCTTTTAACAAAACTTAGAAAATTAGGTTTTGATGGAATTTAGAGATACTCACCCTGAAAGAGGTGTACCTATAAATACTTTGTTGGAAGTAGACCTGTATAGCATCTTGCATCAAAATTGACAACATTTTGCATGTGGATGGTTCATAAAGTAATAGACCATGAGGGAGGAAAAATATTTTAAAAAACAGTTTGCTCAAATGCATTTTCTAAGTTGTGTTTTTATATACATTAGCTCATTTGCCATGTCTTAGCTGGAGTCAAAAAAGTTTAAGTATGGATAATCTTACAACCTGTTCTGCTTAAAATCAGATTTGAATTTATATATTTATTCTTCCCATAACATAATATACAGTATTCTGCTTTGGTTTTATGTATGATATTGCTCATGAAGAGAAGTCGTGGCCACTGGGGGAATTTCCTTCCTGAGGAGTGGAAGAAAGCAAATGCCATTTCTGTCTCCAAAACGGAGAAGAAGGATTATCTGGGGAATGACAGGCCAGTCATCCTCACCTTGATCCCTGGGCAGATCATCCTAGAAACCATTTCTGAGTTTGTTAGGGGTAAGAAGGTGATTTGGAGTTGTCAGCATGGATTTATGAAGGGGGAATCACGTGTGACCAACCTGATGGCCTTCTATGATGAAATAACTGGTGCACTGCGTGAGGGAAGAGCAGTGAATGCTGTTTACCTTGACTTTAGCAAGGCTTTTGTCACTGTTTCCTTTAAGACCCTCATATACAAGCTGATGAAGTAGATAAATGGATGGGCAGTGAGGCAGACTGGAACCTGGCTGAAGGGCTGGGTTCAAAGTGTTAACATCAGCAGCATGCAGTCCATCTGGAGACCAGGTACTGGTGGTGTACCCCAGGGCTTGATCCGAGGATCAATACTGTATAATGTCTTCATGAGTGACCTGGATGATGGGGCACAATGCACCCACAGCGAGGTTGTTGATGATACAAAACTGGGAGGAGTGACTGATAGACCATATGAGTGTGTTGCCATTCAGAGGGACCTCAACAGGCTGGAGAAACGGGCCAACAGGAACCTCATGAGGTTCCACAAGGGAAATCCCAAATTGTGTCCCTGGGAAGGAATAACCACAGCCACCAGAACAGGCTTGAGGCTGACCAAATTAGGTTTGTAGAGAAGGCTGTGGAGGGGTCCAGCTGGACACTGACTTGGACATGTGCTAGCAATGTGCTTTTGTGATAGCACCCTGGGCTGCATTAGGCAGGCTGTTGCCGGCAGGTGAGGGAGGCGATCCTTCCCCTCTGCTTAGCACTGGTGAGACCCGTCTGGAGTGCTGGGTCCACTACTGGACTCCCCAGAACGAGAGAGACATGGACATACTGGAGTAAGTCCAGTCAAGGTCCGCTAAGTTGGTTAAAGAAATGGAGCATCTCTCATACAAGGAGAGGCTTGTGAGAGCTGGGACTGTTCAGCCTGGAGATGAGAAGGCTCAGGGAGATCCTATCAATGTCTGTAAATAACTGATTGGGGGGCAGTAAAGAAGACAAAGCCAGACGTTTTTCAGTGGTGGCCAGTGACAGGGCAAGAGGCAGTGAGCACAGATGGAAATACAGGAAATTCCACTTCAACATACGCAAAACACTTTTTTACTGTTACACTGGTCAAACGTGGGAACAGGCTTTGCAGAGAGGTTGTGGAGTATTCCTCACTGGAGATACTCAAAACCCAACTAGACACAGCCCTGAGCAAACTGCTTTGAGCAGGGGGACTGGGCTAGGTATCTTCACATGTCCCTTCCTACCTCACCTGTTCTGTGATTCATGGAGAAGCAGTAGTATAGTGGTGGTATCCTCTTTTTTTCCCTTCCCCCTGCCTCCCCTTCTGTCCTGCAACACAGTCATTTTCCAGGTATGAGTATGAATTTATTAAGACACAAATGGGATACACATTTCTTACTGCATACATTATGGTGTATTTAAAGAAATGTTAATATTACTTGCCCTTTTTAAAGGGGAAAACTTAGGATTTTTTTTTTTGTTTCCACAGCTTATTAAAACAATTTCAATTTCAGCTTAAGAACATGATTCAGAAGGTTCATGCTTAAAAATAACACTTTAATCAAGACAGAATGACCTCCCATGGAGTCGGGAGACTTGAGCATCTCTGAAATTCATTCCCTGGTGATTTCATGTTATTCTTGATTTATGGTAGCATCACTGAGGACAGAGCTTGTCTTTATGTGGGAAGAATTGGACTTTTGATTTGGCAAGATGTTAGACATTGTTAATCCTGCCGTCTCGCAGACCTTACCATTTAAAAACTCATGATGTAAACAAGCTACTTCAATTTTCAGGTAAACAAAGTTGCTCTTAAAAAGGTCTTGCCTTGTTTAGATCTTACTTCAGTGAGGCAATTAACTGATGCCTTTGGATGTTGCTTTCCACCATAGTAATTGAGAAGTGTCTGTATTCAAGACCATTAAGTAAGCATTAATAGGTTTTCAGTAAGATCAAAATAATTATTAATTAGGAATTAGCTCTTGTTTTCAGATGTTTTCCTTCTAATTTGCTCTCAATGTTCCTTTTCTAAATTTTATCCCTTTACTTGTCACTATGTACTTTTGAATAATTAAATGGTAT
The DNA here is from genome assembly GCA_013400195.1 of Aramus guarauna. NCBI lineage: Eukaryota > Metazoa > Chordata > Aves > Gruiformes > Aramidae > Aramus > Aramus guarauna. The sequence goes on along the minus strand of VXBL01004883.1, from coordinate 454,109 downwards.
TATGTAATCTTTCTCTTCTTGTTGTTTATGCTTTTCCAATATCTGCAGACATCATCAAGGCTTAATTTTATATTGAAAAAAAAACATTTTGTAGCTGACATTTCCTGTCTTTCCATTCTCACTGCCACAGACATTTTGGAAAAAGCATTTTCCTTGGCTGAGTTCCTTTTAGTAAAGATTCAATAATTTAGTAATAGAATTCTTAGAGTTAATACTATAGTATCTAAACAAGCGAGCAGGACATCTCCACTTGCTGAATTAGTAGATGGTAATTACTTTTAACTTCCTATAGATTCTCTTGGTTTCGTAGAAGTACGAGAGTGGAGAGTTACTGTTGTTCACATCATCAGGGTGGTGAGTTACATTCCTTGGTTATTAGACAAGAAAATATGACTAATTGTGTAGCAAAGTATAGATCTAAGAAAGGAAAATGCATGGTCTCTCTTCAGGAGTTAGGGGTGATGGGAGAGGGTGGGATGGATAGACAGAAAAGAACTGTTAGAAGAGGCAATACTGGAAGAGACTTTGAAGTCACAGATTGACAGAATGGTAGGGGTTGCAGAGGACCTCTGGAGATCAACTATTTCAACTCCCTGCTAAAGCAGGATCACTTAGTTTGTCATAGATAGAAGGAAGTACCCACATTTGGGCACTGGGGAGTGCTCCAATTTTCCAGTGTCCTCTGGAGAGGACTGCTTGAAACTACACAACTACAGGCTGGGCAGAGGATGGGTTGAGAGCAGCCCTGAGGAGAAGGACTTGGGGGTATTGATTGAGGAGAAGCTCAACAAGAGCTGGCAGTGTGCGCTTGCAGCCCAGAAAGCCAACTGTGTCCTGGGCTGCATCAAAAGAAGTGTGACCAGCAGGTTGGGAGAGGGGATTCTGCCCCTCTACTCCTCTCTTATGAGACCCCACCTGGAGTACTGGATCCAGCTCTGGGGTCCCCAGTGCAAGAAAGACATCAAAGATGTTGGAGAGAGTCCAGAGGAGGCCATGAAGTTATTCAGAGGACTGGAGCACCTCTCCTGTGAGGACAGGCTGAGAGAGTTGGGATTGTTCAGCCTGGAGAAGAGAAGGCTCCAGGGAGATCTAATTGTGGCCTTCCAGTACCTAAAGGGGCCTACAGGAAATCTGGAGAGGGACTGTTTATCAGGGTGTGTAGTGACAGGACAAGGGGTAATGGGTTTAAGCTGAAGGAGAGTAGATTTAGATTAGATGTTAGAAAGGAATTCTTTACTGTTAGAGTGGTGAGGCCCTGGCACAGGTTGCCCAGAGAGGCTGTGGATGCCCCCTCCCTGGAAGTGTTCAAGGCCAGGTTGGATGGGGATTTGGGAACCTGGTCTAGTGGAGGGTGTCCCTGCCCATGGCTGGGGGGTTGGAACTAGATGGGCTTTGAGGTCCTTTCCAACCCAACCATTCTATGATTCTGTGAAATTGGGAATTATGGGCCTTGTTGCATTCTCCATTAATTGTGGACATAAGACTAACCATACAGATTAGACAGGTTCATTTTAAAAGGCAGCATGTTTCGCAGTTGGCTCTTGGGTCTTCATATTAGAGCATGAGGCTGTTCTACTTATCTCTTCTTGGGTTTTACGATAACATGATTGCATCCTAATGTGGTTAGAGTAACATGGAGTAGATCAGGGCAGCTGAGAATAGGGGACCTCATTATTTGTCCTTGCAGCTCTTAATTAGCACAAGGAAGAGTGCTGTCCTGGAGTAAATTAGACTCTCAAAATATCCAGCCTACTTTTGCAGCTGTTCTTTCTGTGAGGATGTAAATATCTGTATGCTTTGTCTTTATGTAATTTGGCACTTGAATTTGTTAGTACTTTTCTCTAGTGGGCTTAGTGCAACTTCCTTATAAGTTTACGCCACGCCTGTAGTAGGGAGAAGCTGTATTTGCCAATCGTAGTGTAGACCTCACTTGGTTATAGAGCATACGGACTGCACAAACTGAAGCCTGTGATATCGCTTAAATCAGCATTTCTCGGTTCCCTCTTCGCTTTTAGGACAACTCCCCTCAGTGCTGAGAGCAGATTCAGTCAGGATGGTGGTGAACACTCCCAGCGAGTCAAAACTCACAGAAAAATGAACTCTCCCGTTTGATCCCCTTCTCCTGATAGACCAAACGACTGCTTGGTCTAATTCTCCCAACCATGTCTTGGCATGTGCAGTGCAATTTGCCTTGGTCTTGCCCAGAGTGGGTCATCTGCTCGGTGGGGCTGTAGCCTGTGCCCAGCAATTGGAGTGAAGGAGCCCTGGAGCCACGGCGGTGTAAAGTGCAGGCAGGTTATTTAGAAGTTGCCACACAAGCTTTTTAAAACCCCTGTTGGGTGATTGCTAATGTACCAAACAGTACAAGACACTGTGAATCTCCAAGAATCCTTTCTTGCAGAACGCTAGTACTTTCTTCCAAGTTGAGCCACTGGAGGTCTTGGTGGAAAAATATTTGGAAAATAACCCTAATTTTTGTACTTTTTGTATTAAAATTACTGTAGGTTTTGAATGCTTTTTTTTTAATTTTAACATGATCTTTCTAAACTTTAAAGAAAAAGCTAAGACAGCTACAACTTGCAGTTTGACTTTGTATCTCTCATACTTGCACTAAATCCTGATAAAGAACTGTGTTCAGTGTGATGTATGAAACCTATGGAAACTTGGTTTCATTAATCAAAGCAGGTAAATATGTGAACTATGAACTCTGATTGGAATTAAGATTATCTTTTCTTTTCAAATGGGCTTTGGTGGAAGTTACCTGATGAGCAGATAAACATATAAATAGCAATGTAAATTCCAGTGCTTTTTCAGGTAGCACTGGTAAAATGTGCTGGTTAGTTAATATAACTCAGTGCTTTAAATTGTTCCCTTTTTCATTAAGATAAGGCAATAAGCAAGCAAGATTATTTAATTTTTAAATTAATGTGCCTATACTAAAGTTCACTGAGAGTCTTAGGAAAGAGCGATGCCTACAAAACAACAATCTGTCACATTATCTCTCTCTGATATAATGTATGTTAACATAAAATAGAAATAACTTTGAGACCTCGTTGTTTCCACCTCTTTCCCCTGTTGCAGTCATCCTTTTACTTTGGACCATTTCTTCCACCTGGATTTTGTTCTTTCTTTCCTCTTCTACTCTCCATACAATGTGTCCTCCTGTGCGTGTCTAATCAATTTTCTGGTTTGGCACCAGTCATTTCTTTCCTTTCTACTTCTGCCAAATTTGTTCAGCAACAAAATGGAGAGAGAAGAGCTAGCTTTAGCTTTGGAGACTTTGGAAAAGTCTTATTTTCTGTGGGACATCTATTGCAATGGTAGCCTCATTCCCATGCTCATCAGAAAGAAACCTGGAGTTTGCCAATTTTCTGTCATCTAAGGAACCAGATCTCAATATTTTTATCTTTGTCTTCAGAGTCCATCTCTTATAGCACCAAGCTGAATTACTTCAATGTATTGTATTACTGATTTTTCAGTTTGTTCTTACTGATTCTTTTTAGTGATTTGCAGTGCTTGTCCTTCTGATATTTGAATTGCTGGAAGTTTTCTGGATGTTCTTCTGCTCAGTATTGTAAAACTGATTTTCTTTGTCACCAGCTGGCTTTCAAGTCTCAATTAATATATTGAGGAGGACACTTGCTTATAGTATGGAAACATCTCTGAGAATTAGTATGCTGCACATTCCAAATGCATTATGGCCAAATAGCTGACAGAAAAGACATTTACTGTATACTCGTACAATACTGAGGAGAAGTGAGTCCAGATGTTATCCAGTCTAAAGATACCTAGTAGTTGATTTGTCCTCTGTGATTTTATGGGACCCTTGCCTGGTTTTAGATTTGTAACAGTGAATTAGCTGGTTCTGTATGTGGTGAGCAATTATATCTTGATCATATTCTGCTTGGTTGATCAGATAAAAATGCGGAGTGGGGATCAGCTTGCTGGTACAGACACTCAGGTTCACATGTCAGCAAGTAGTTGTCTACGTGTGAGTTAAGTCTTGTCTCTGGCTGAACACCTTCCAAGCTCCTTTGATTTCTTTTGAACCTCCTCAGTATATTTGTGTGTGTGTTGCAAATCCTTGCCCTCACAGCCACATCTAGTCTGAGTCTGATACTTCCACACGTGGCCTAAGTCAGGATTTGCCAAATCCAGTAGCCTCAAGCTCAGTCATTCAGTGCTGGAGAGCCTCAATCCTCACGTGCAGACACACACACGAACAGGTCTCTCGAACAAGCCCCAGGCTCCACAGTCTCCCCAGGAGCTGGTGTGGACCTCCTCGTCCCTCCAGTAGCCAACTCACAGACCCTCTGGTCTCTCTGGTGTCCAGCCCAGATTTATGGCCACTTTGATACGTGGATCCCAAACCTCTTAACCCTGCTCATGGGCTACACTCCTACATACACAACGTGCACCCTCTCAGGTCTCTCTGTCACTGGTGCTGCGGGCACATGGATCCCTGTGACCCACAGTCCCACTCCAGTTGCAAACAGGAGCAAATAAATACTTCTGTGCTGAGGACAGAAGTATCATCTGCTTGCTCTGTGTGAGATCTTGAGATGCATTAAAAAAATACCCTCAAGTGTGGAGGTCCCATCTCTGCTGGTGCAAATCCTTCATGTAAAAAAACAGAAAAGAAAAATTGTTAGGGATTTCTAAAAAAGAAAAAAATGGATATTTCCCACCAGTCTACCTCACTGCTTTTATACTTTTCCTAGGCTAGATTCATCAAACTTATTCAAGGTGGTAAATTCCACATGAGTCGGGGCAGCTTTGTTATGGTATGAACTCAATAGAAGCCCCAGTAAGGGAAACTATTTATTCTAGCTTAGTGCACTCCCAGCCACCCTGGTTATACTTCCTTTCTGGCCAGGACAGCTTTTCAAGGCTGTGGAGGATGGGAGGTTGCAGCAGCTCTCTGTCTCCACAGTCTGCTCTCCTGGTGGTCTGGCCACCTGGAGAGCTCTGCATCGGGGGTTTTGAAGCAAGCCTGTGCCTGGCCCAATACCTTTCACAGATATTTAAAACCCCAAGAAATGGAGGGGAAAAAAAGAAAAAAAAAAAAAAAAAAAAAAAAAGAACTTTATCATTNAAAAAAAAAAAAGAAAGTACTTTATCTATTTCTGTAGCTGCCCAAGATTTTAGGGTTCTTACAACTGTAGGTCCCCACACCATGAGTAGCTGTGGTACCTTAGCACGTGCCAAGTATGAGCGTGTGTGTTTACACACCGTATGCCATGATACTTCATGTAGGCATTTAGTGGCTTGGACATTTACCTCTTCTGATGAGTCTGGAAACATCATTACAGGAACTTAAATAAATTAGAAATAGAAGCTAAAAGTAAACAATAAGAGCTGCAGCAGTTCTTTCTTTCTCTGTGCTACTATTTTAATCCTCCTGTGAAAATCTGGGTAAGTTGATCACCCCCTTGTAAAAATGTTTCCTTAAAACAGACAAATCTTTGAAATTGGATCTTCTGAGAAGGTTTTGTTACTGTATGATGTGTCTAATGGGTAGGTGCTTCTATTATCAGGGCATATCTTCCATATCGTTTTACTGTCTTGATGCACCGCTAATGTTAGATTTTGATATATTTCCTCTTTGGTATTTACCTGTGGGGAAACAGCTCTTTTCTATTTTCATCAGAATTTTTATATGTTTCTTAGGAAGACTTATTTGTACTTCTAGGGAATGGAAGGTTCTTTAAAAGACTCTCTAATGAACCGTTAAAAGCAAAGCACACGTGAAGTGAAATTTGTAAGTTATATTAAAACATCAAGTTCAGTTTCAGTTCCCAGAAGCAAGGGCACCAAATCTTGGTTTCCTTTTTTTTAGGGCTTTCTTTTGGTTCTTAACCTACCTCGTATTCTACAACTTGGCAAAAATCTGGGCCCCCGACTTAGATTAATATTTATTCTGCTATGGAGAAGTACAATGGCAAAAGTAAAGAAAAAAAAAAGGGAAGAGTTTATTACTTTAACTGCTTGTGCATTTGTAGTTATTACCTACAGATAGATAGGGGTAAAAAAACCCAATAGATTGTGTTTGGTATCTTAAAGAATATTATTCTATAAGCATGTTAGAATCAAGAAACATATGAAATGCTATACAAATACGATTAACCAAGTATTAAAGCTTTATCTTTTTTTTTTAGTGTCTAAAAAATCCCGTATCCATTGCAAAGAAAAGGAAGCGGCTGCGGGTAGGTGTGGTGGGGTTTGCTTTTTGCTGAAACCACCATGCCAGTATCTCGATTTCTGTGTGTGGGAAAGAAGTTGGCAGAAGTTACGTGGGAAAACAGTGAAGGCAAACTGAGATAGAAATAACTTTTCAAGGTAGAAAGAGTGTAAGTGAGGGAGGAAGAAAGAAAGTAGGTGCATCCAGAACTTGATTTTCAATGTAATCGAGTAGTGCGGTTGATTTTGCTTCCCTCTCCTTCATGTCTCAGCATCAACTCTGACATACCCTTTTGCATCAGAATAGAGCAAAAAGGTGTGATACCTGTCTCCTCTCGGATCAGTGTGCTGCATCTTGATGGCATCTCTTTTCCCTCTCTCGCCATTTCGGGAGCTGATAGTTACTTGTGAGGGGAAACTTCTGAACGCAGACAGGGAGGGCGTCTCAGTGTAGAGGCAGCATCCTGCCTCGAAACCAGAGTTTTGCTCTTGCACTTTGTTGTCTTTGGAAAAGAAAACCAAAAACCTTTCATTTCTGTATGTGGAATGCTTAGTAAAACTGTGAACAAAAGAAATTTATGCTCAGGGTGGTAATGCTGACTTACCATGCACGTGTTTACTCCTCTCTTACATAGTTGTTTTATTTTGCATTTTAAGTCTTAGAAATAAAGAAAAAAAAATACTTTTAAATATTAAAAGGGCAGTAAGTAAGAATGAACAACATATTGTGGTTGTGATAACTGAATTCTATTTGGTTTTATATACCTTGTGTGATTAGGAAAAAAAAAAAGTAACTTTTCTGTTAATTTACATATGTATCTTACTTTAAAAATAAACAAGTATTATCCTATGCGAGCACTTGTTTTGAATCTGTGATTTTGTTAAATATAATTTTACATTCCAGTATAACATGGTAATAAATATTTCTATCTTTATATGTAATTCCTATATAATATCCAGGTATTAGCAGTTTATAAAACATTTAATAGCAACTGGATTGTTTGCTGTGCTTATAGTCCTAGGAAGCATCAGACATGATAATTCATGTACATCGTAATAGAGAAAAACTGGTTTGTTGTGCTCATTTCAGAGATATTGTACAACACAACGTCTCTGTAAGATGCTGATAGTCTCAAGGAGAGGCAAACGATAGGGAACAAATACAGAGTGTAATTTTCTCACGCTGTGACCAGTATAGTACAGTGGGTTACGCTCAGATGTTGTCCGAGTAGTTCTTGTGCTCTTACATTTACCAAGCTGAAATTTAATATCATGAGAATTTCAAATGCTCTTTGAAGGATATTTGATATAAATTCATTATTAGATAAAGGAAAAGACCCTACTATATAACTCTTTAGTTGTTTATAGATAAAATATTCTTTTATTTTATTGTAAGATAATAAATGCTTTTGTAAGGAGATAATATATTTAGTCGCATGTGAAGTTTTGAATCTTACTTGTAAATAAAATTTCACTATTTTTATAAGAAACTGTAGTGTTATTTTTAGCCTGTGCTATTTAATTTACAATGAATATATTTTAAATACTAGTTTTCTTATTTTAAAAACTCAGTTTTAGGAAGAGAGAGAACTTTTTTTTTTTTTTTTTTTTTTTTGGAAATACCCTGAGGAAATATTGGAAAGGATAGCAAGTTGTCTTTCACTGTAATGATGTAAGACTGGAATAGTGGGGTTTTTTATTTTGATGTGCATGTAAGGATAAGGTATTTTCAGTGAGCCAGAGTTGGGCCCCACTGAGATCATTCTGAGGCAAATTTGAGACCAAGTGACAGCTTTAAATTTAAAAAATAATTTAGCCAAAAAGTCAGATACAGAGGGACCAAAAGTACAGGAGCCATTGGAATGGTTAATGACTTTGATTTCATGAATTCCTTTGCTTCCATGAGGCTTCTGTTGTTGGATAATTGTATTTCCGAAATATTGTGCCCATTTTAGGATGCTGAAGTACAAATACCAGATACCAGACCAGGTGTGGCATCCTTCAGACCAGGTGATGTAGAAAGTCAGTTGAGCAAATTTCTTGAAGTAATTTATCCATGACTCTGGCTAATTTTTGTTTGCCACAGCTCTTGGGAAACCAAGGGGTTTTGCTGTCACAGAGGGAGAGAGGTGTGGATATATGAGGCAATCGATGTGGCAAGAGGAGTATCCTATTTTTCCAGAGCTCTCTTATCACTTCTTTATCCCATCACAGTCATGTTTCTCTGGTCCTTCACGCATAGGTAGCAGGACAAAATTTTACATATAATATGAGAATGCTTGAGTCAGTTCTTGATCCTGTTAATCATAACATGGAAAAAAAGGTGCCTTTTTTTTTTTTTATGTAAATAAAAGAACTGAGATAAGAGAAAGTGAAGGACTTTGATATTCTTGAATCCTCTATCACTTGCACATATGACTGAGTAAGTAGGGAAAACCAGGGTTACTTGTTTATAGCATCCTTTTTGAATAGCTAGTATGGTTGATATATTAAGAAATTGTTTCAAAGTTGTGTGTAGCACAGAGAAATCTGTGAAGGGTTTATCTATATATTATATATATATATATATATATATAAAACCACAAACTCTAGCTGGAATCCTTGAATACCCCATTTCTGTTACATGGAACTGTACTGAAAATGTCGGTTTTGGAAGCAAAGAACAGACAGAAGTCAACTAAAACAGCATCTTCTTGCACTTTGTGATGCAGGGAAGCCGTATAGGGTAAGAGACCTTTTCCTTTCTCTAGACTGCAGTTCAGCTACCCAGATGAAGGTAGGGCTTAGGGAGGGCTTAAGCTCTCTAGACTCACTGAGCTGAACTGATTAGGGGTGGAGTTTGGTTGCAACCTACGGTCATTTTGGACACTAAAAGACCTTCACTGCGTCTTCAACTGTGTCTCTGAAAGAGTGCGGCTACCAAGTGAAAAAAGTTTGTCAGCCCCACCTGGATCTCTTAGGCATTTCCAGTAAGTGCCCCTGCACTCTGCCTGGGTCTGGAGCTGAAGGACACCATCCCAGTTTGAGGGACAGTTTCGTGGGGCTTTTGGGGCATTGTATGGGGAACGCTCAGGCTCTGCAGTGGGTCAGAGGTGCTACAAACTGAAGGTCTAGCATTCAGATTTTCTGCAGCGTCTACAGTCTCTTTTAATAGACTGGTGATGGCCACGGCCCATCGCAGACCCAAGGAGCAATCCCAGCTTTAGCTGGATGACTAGCAGCCGATGACTGAGACAGGTGTGGAGACCAACTTCTGGTATTTCTTAGAGAAGATAAAGCCTTGCAAAAACCCCCGTTGTCACAATTTCTCATTTATTGACTCCTGTTGCAATGACTTAGCTTTCTGTTTTCAATATTATATGAACACTATCGTCTCTTTATGACCTCCTGTCATTTAACCTTGCACTGCAGACCTTAAGAGCCTCTCATATATTATTATGTATAAAATTGTTTAACTTTAATTCGTAGAAGTTCCTTCCATATCTTAGCACTAGCATTTAGATTTGGGATAAAATACCTGTTAGCATTTTACCTTTTAGGATAGTTATTTGGTAATTGTGTAAGCAAAGGGGGCCGCACATGCAGAATTCCTTCTAGAAGGGCACATGCTACAGCTTTGCCTACTCTTTTTTCAAATGTTCCTACAAACTGGATTTTCCTCTCTTTCCTTAATTTTTCAGTTTTTCTCACCATGTACTTTAGTATACGTTCCTGCAGCTCTTTTGTTCCTTTAATCAGATTGCTTTGGTTTATATTCCTTGTACCACACGGAGCGATCCATTTCTGTACATACAGGTGTATTAAGCTATTACTATTATTATGAATTATTATTATGTATTGTTCATATTTTTATTTTTCTGGAGACCACCTACATTGTTTCTTTTTAACTCATTTTCCTAACCTTGCAATAAACTTCTTTCTTTCAGGTTTTCCTTAGGAGATGCTCGCAGACCACTCCATGAATCTGCAATACTGGTGGAAGACATCGTCCACACTCAGCTGATCAATTTGGTAAGAAAATAACTTGCAAAGTAATCTTCACTCAAAAAATCCTTGAAGCGGCATGAAATTTTCATGACCAAATGGCTAATAACAGATTGTTCTGTTTTTAGAAGCAAGTAAAACACAGAAACTGAGGGTTATGTTCTGACCCCAGCAGTCTGTAGAAGCCACTGCTAGGCTTGCAGAGAGACTGAGCGCGCTTTGCTTAGGGTTATAGACTGAATTTGTGTCACATCTGCAACCCCCCCCAACCTTGGGAATAAAGCTGATGTATTTTGTTGTTAAAATCTTTAAGTTGTTAAAAAGAAAAAACTGACTAGTCATTTGGAGACCTCATTGCTAATTTTTTTCTGTTCTAGTATTTGTGTTAATGCACTGTTTGCTTAATATTTATGTTTGAATATTCTTACTATTTATGTTTTGATTTCTGTCAACAAATAATGCAGAAATATGGAGTATTTTTCCTTGTTGAAAGCCAGTGAAAGTGTCGTAGAAGTGAAGCTGTTTCAAATCTCATCTGTCAGAAGTAGTTTTAAATTTTAACCCCTCCATAGTTTTTAATTAAGGTTCAACACCACCTCTGAAAGAAATCAGTGACGGTATTTTACACCGTGGCACGAATCTGCCATCTGACATTTTGTACCTAAAGTTATATTCTTATATGTCACCTGTAGCTTGGGAAGCACAACAAATGTTTTTTTCTTATTATAGTGATTCTTTAAATGAAATTACCAGCACGTATGGGTGCTGGGTACATTATATAGAACTAATGTATATAAGTAATACTAATACATATTGTAACTAATATTGACATACGATGAGTCCCTGGATCAGTTAGAGCTTTGAGCTGCATATTCCTAGACCTTTTCTCTATAATGTGCCCTGTCAGCAACCAGAAGGGTTTTTAAGTTTCCAGCTAGGTTTTTTTACTACATTAACTAGAATGAAAAAACTTTTGTAAACTGAGAAAATTCAGAATGGGGCAGACCACATATTATAAATATATACGTATGTGTGTGTATATGTATAATGTATATTTATTTACATAACTACATATATAATATTTTAAATAAAAATATACTGTAAATAAACCTGCCCCTGCCCACTGTTTGCCTGCAGGCAGGTGCTTTCCTTCAGCTTTTCACTTAATCCAGCAACCGTTCAGTGGCTTCCTGAATCACAGCGAACACTTTGGGGTCCCTTCCAGCTCCGAGAAGTTTTTTTCTGCTCGTACATCAGTAGCCCGGCAGTGTATCCCTGTCTCCGCCGTCTCCCGGAGTCTTTGTGCTCTGGCTTCTTCGCTTATTGTGCTCCAAGTCTGTCCCGAGCGGCTCCTGGGGAGGGGACAACCTCTTGCCCCTCTCCAGAGATTTCCTGCTGGTTAAACATGCTGCTCCGGGCATATATTTGTAATTCTTATTCTAGCTCTAACTACTACAAAATAACATTTTCTTTTTGTTAATGACTCCCTTTAATTTATGCAAACCGATGGCTGCGGCTTCGCTCTTCCCTTAGCAATAAAGCGGTGACGAGTCTGTGCGCTTTTACGTCCCGCCGAGGCTTAGCTGAGCTGAGCTTTACATCAAAACGTGCGTTTTGAGAAAACGCAACCTGCAGCCATGTGGTCTTTGCACTTAAATCAAAGTCGGGCACTTACTTGGGGAATGACCGTGACCCGGGGTTAACCCTGCGTGGGGTGTAGGAGCACGTATGATTTCCTGACAGAAGGAAGAATGGGACCGGAGCGGCAGATAAACAGCTTTTCTAACCTTTCCCCTCTCAGCCCAAGACAGCACTTTATTTCTGAGGAAGTGAAAGTATCTTTAATAGCTCATTGCTTTGACCTCTGACATTCACATGCCGGAACTCTTAAATCAGGAGCTTTCTACATGCTCCAGACTTCTGATAGGGGTTTTTGCACATTTGTCATCCTTTATAACTGCACATCCTTATTGAGCTGTTACTATGTAGTTATATTAAATTTTCACTTTAGAGGTAGGTGTTCATGTGGATATATATCCAGTACTAGAAAAAAGCTATTTTTATAATTGAAGCTGACTGCAGATGTAAATTTATTGCTCACTACCTGGATTTTGTCATATTACTCATGTTAATGGACTACACAGTTCTCATTACGTAATTTAATGATTTCTTCTCAAAATTCATCTCCATTTTGCCATCCATAATACATGTATAAGGCCAAACTGCAGAAATTACTTTTCTGCCTGCAGTAAAACTGGCATGTTGTATACATCTTTCATAGTAAACATCTGTACGAAGAGCTCATACTTGTTGATTAAGTCCAGGGTTGAGCTTCTGAATTAAAAAATAAGTTGCCAGTGTGATTACTGTTGATTGGTTGACTTTTGATATCTGGCAGGTTTATAGTTCCAGCTTCCTATTTTCAAAGTTGATCTGAACTCTATTAAATCAGGAGTTGGTTTGGACAGATTTATACTGTCACTGCTTTAAACCACCATATACTTCATCAGGTCCAGCTGCCGTAGCAGGTGACTGCACTAACAACTCAAATTCTGGAAAAGTAGGCTTTTTTAAGTTGGCATCACATTTTATGATTGATTTTTTCATGTGTTTTGAACAATAAGTACACTGCTTTACATTAAGTTAAATTCTGCTAAAAGTATATACCAATGTGTAGAAGGAAATGAGCATCTCCAGAGGATGATTCACATCATCCTAAAATTAGTTTCAGAGTTAAATGAGATGAACCTCTCGAGGAATTTATTTCCTCAGCTGGCTAATAAAGGGATCCTTTGGCGGCTTGCTGGGGATTTGACTATCTAGGAGACAGGCATAAAAGTTCAGAGATACATTGCATCCAATTTGTGTCAGAATGCTAGCATGAGTTTGAAATTTTTTTTCATATATTGTAATTATAATAAATGTTTTGCTATTTGCATATCAAGCAATATAAAACCAAAAAAATCCCACCCTAGATTGAGATTGTTCTGTAAAGTTTTTGTTCAAGCATAATGTATTTGAAGAGCACAATGAATTCAAATTTTAATTGGAAATCAAATTCACTGTTGACTGACAGTATTTGTTTAGTAACTCATCTATTTGTATGTGTAGAAATCCTGATGTTACCTCTAAAACTGTTTATTTAGTGTGCTAAGACCAGAGGTCCCAGTCAAGGCTATATTGTTCTCTATGGTTAAGCACGAGTAGTAGATGTCTGTTACAAGGACAATTGTGGTGCAAAAAAGGTTCAATGGGGACTGCAAAAACATGTTAATCAGAAGGGGACAAGCCTTTAAATTACTTACCGTTTGAAGTGAAACGAGGCCTTTTTTAGTTCATTCTTTCATCATACAAGGCCTTTTTTAGTTCATTCTTTCATCATATCCAATACAATGTGCACGTGCAGTAAGAAGATTTTGAAGCATCGTATTTTACAGTAATCTTCTAATACCTGTTCAGGCCCTTGCAAAGGGAACTCAAAGATCCTGCTTTAGGAAAAATCAATATTATTCATCACTTTGTCAAGAAAAAGAGGCTCTAAGTAAGAGAAATGGAAGAGGGAATCTTATCAGTAATTAAACACTGGGAAGTTTGGCATCAGAATAGCTGAAGTCTTGCACATGCATGGATGTGAAAGCATCTGGAATTTGTTTTGTGTAATATTTAGGAAAGAAGAAAAGTCTCTCCTCACCTTGACCATCTCTGTCCAGAATTTCTGCCATGCTGGACTGGATCATAGGAAAATGTAGTAGTAGTAGACTAATATTAAAAACTAAAGATCTCTTAGTATCTTCCCTTGATAGGGCTGTAGAGCCATGTTCATGCTTCAGATGTCATGTTCAAAGGCTGAGAGACAGTAAGATCATACTCTGCTACTTAAGTCAAAAAGGCTATTAAGGAGGTACCTTCCTTGTGCTGGGAATGTATCAGCTGGGCGTTTATTATCAGAATGAACTACCAGTAGTTTACTCTCTAGGCATGCTGAATGTGGTGGTGGTAGTAGTAGTAGTACTGACACCTGCTTTCACAGAATTTGATTATTCAATTTAGCACTAGATCTGAAGTTCAGTCCTTTACGTTTTGTTTCTGAGATATCAGATGGCTTCTGGGAAGAGATTAGATTTGTTTTTACAAAGTGAAAGACATTTTAGCAGTAGCACAGAGTTCAGCAAGGGAATATAAAAAATTACACAGATAGCACAACAAAAAGACAGATGTGCTTGTGAAGATTAGAGCCCAAAAGTCTCTTATCTGCTGGTAAGTAACGTTACGTGTCCGTGAAAGACTGGCTGCTTGGAGGGAATGTCACAGCACAATGCAACAGCCTTGGACTACATCCTTTAAATGTTTTCTCAGCTAGAATTCTTTGTAAAGTGTGATAAGTCATCGCAGAGACTGTCATGATGGATAGAATTGATGTTAATAGAGTTGTGGTTTACGCTCCCTGTCAGCTAATGTGTGTCTTCTAGAAGATGCACTCTGATCTCTTCAATTGATGTCAAATGATTTAAGTCAAACCCACTCAGTTGGCTTTTTTAGAACGCAGTAGTGTCATGTTAAAGGAACTTCAGTTGCACAAAATCATGTTGTACATGCTATCTGTTGGGATTTTTTTTGATCATTTACTTTTAGCTTCCTATGGAAGAATTCAATTTCATACAACTTGTGCTACTACCTAATACTTACTAATATTCCATTCTTGCTTCATTTTTAGGAGCATCATTTGGGTCTTATGTTACATATCTATGCATATGTGAACACTTTGCGTATAAAAATAGATAATTTTAACTTTTTCTGGTTTGTTATTATTGGAAATTAATTGTCTCTTACACAGGTAATATAGTTAATTCAGAATCAGTCCTTTGGTCTCAACCATAGCACAGAACACAGGTCAGCAGGCAAATAATCTATACTGGAGTACGTAGTTTATTTTAAATTGTGGCAGTAATTCATAGGTAGAACACTTACAGTGAGATGCAGAGATTCAGCAGTATAAGTCCTGAGTAAGTCCGTAGTAAATCCATTCTGTGAAATAAATTGCTTTTTATAGTAGGGATTTAAATGAAGATTGGGTAGTCAATTTGCCACAAAAGGAAAAGGAATGGTGAAAATACAGACAAGCGTAAGGATAGGTTTACTGATACGAAATGCTAAGAACTTAATCGTGATCAGCTTGAATTTTATGTTTTCAAAGGGCTGTACATTTTCTGGATGAACATGGTGTGCTTTCTTAGCTTCCCAGCTTTATTCCTGCAGCTGTTAACCATTTTTATTGCAGTTTAAAATGAAAGGAAGAGGGAAAATTCACCTTCACTTGCCCATTGAGAGAAAAAGACAATGGCACGGGGAGAGTGGAGTAGGAAAAGTGAGGATTTAAACAGAAACAAGGAGAAAGCTTTCTTGGTTCTTTACAGCCTGCTCCTACAGGGTTTTGGTTTTTTTTTTTAAACCAAATCACACTCATTATTTATTCACAAAGTGGATTAGTCATTTTAATACACGTAACCTCTATGCTGTTCTGAACTCATACAGTTCCAGGTTTGTTTACTGCATTTTTGAACTGTTAGACTTTTAACTTTTATATACATAATTGTAGAATTTCTTACATTCCTTTTAAAAAAAAAGAAAGAACTGAAACCAGCTCATTCATTAACAGAAATTGCCCACTGATAAAAAAAAAAAATGTGTGAAGCGCTGTTCACTCTTGATCCCAAAGTTATACGCAACTGTCACTTATGCCACCCTAGTAACGGGAAAAGTCCTTGTTTTATGAGTCTGTTTTAAAACAGTAATAAAGTTTCCTGTGCAGGACATTAATTAGAGGGGTTATCAAAATAAGACAAACTAATATAATTTGTGATTGTACAAAATAAAGGAAGTCGAGGGTACCATAGGGACCTAATGAATCACAGGATGGAAACAATCTTCTGGCTAACTAAACATTCAGACTTTGTACTAAGTCATAGGGTGTATATACAACTCAGCAAACCGGAACACGCTGTGTGTTTACATGAATGGGATAAAGGAGTTCACAAAAACCATCTGGGAAAAATCCTTCGACTATTCATTCTGTTCCTACCGTAAAGTAAATTAAACAACACGCATACATTTGCAGCAAACACATGGCACACCTGCCCTGGAAGAAATAAAACTGGAAAAGAAAAGATTTCCTGAGTGCCAACAATGTGCGTTTACTAGCATTGCTCTTGTATGATGGAAGAGAAGATACTTTATCTCTAGCAAGCGATTTTTAGTCGTTCCCTGTGCATTTACATCATTTCAATGTGGTCACTCTTTAGGTTATGTTATTGCATTGGTAGGAGTAAGTTTTTACTGTTTTTCTTTAATTGAAATTGCACCATTGACATGAATTTTTGGGATTTGTAGGTTTAATTTTTTTGAAAGATCTTTATGTGACTCTAAAAAGAAAGGCTGTTTTTCAAAAAACTTTTTTGTTTAATTTACTGAATAGTATAGAGTAGGCTTTGTCATTCTGAGTATATATTTTTTTCTGTACAGTGAAAAAATTTGAATAGACTCAATCCATTTGCTACCATTCTGTAGAGAACAGATACTACTACTCTGTAGCAAGGAGCTCAGTGACAGTGTGTCTGTCATTTGTGGGTGAAGATGACACTGATTTAGAAAGGCCCACGTCAGACAGAAGACACTGTTTTCTCAGTATCTTGTTATAAAAAGACAAAAACCAAACCATATGTTTTTTATTTTCTAATATTTCTTGATTGGCAAGCACTTAACTTTAGATTACTTGAGCAAACAGACAGCATTTCGTCTTTAATATATTAGAGTATTATAAAATGTCTTTTAAGGAGAGGTTTTATGGAAAATTTAAATTGAAAACAATGAAGTCTTTTGTCTGACTTTTGATGAAGTCTTGCCTTTTCTCTGTTGGTAATTTATATAAAAAGTGATGTCCTCAATTTTCTGCTCTAACGTTAGCTTCTACTTGTTCACTGTGTTCAGACGTGTTTATTCTAAAGGACAGAATCTATTTCAGGAGACAGTTCAGGAGTCCCAGTCAGGGATTCTGGGCTCTGTTGGTTCTTTCTCTTAAGATGAGAGACTTGATGACTTACTTGCTCAGATGTTTTCTTTCCCATGGCTCTTTCTGCAGAGTCAACATGTGCTATAAGACAGAGCTGCTGCTTTTTGCTTGGTCATGCAGAGATGCTGCTCAGCATCCAGTGGTGATGGACTTCACTGATCTAAAAAGTGGAAAGACTAAGATGCTGTTGTTAAGAACACTAAAAAATCAAACAGAAGGAAATGAATAATTATGCCCGCATAATTGTAGCAACGTGTTCAATAGTGAAGAAAAAAATCCAAACTGTTGACTTGATTGAATGGAAAAAGCAATGTGATCAGTGGTTAAAGATTGTCTTCTAGTGCATATAAAATATAAAGAATGAAGGTAGTGCAGGCAGCTATATTCCCAGTATTTTCTGATTTTCTGTATCAGTCTTTGGGCCTTTAATAACAATGACACAGATTTATGTGTGTTCTATGTGTCTATGTGTCTATGTACAGGTCTGTTTTTTCCACCCTTAACACATCAGATTCCTGTTTAGGCTGTTGAGTGAGAGGAATTCAGTACGTATGAAATTTCACTCATGGGGGTTTTGGAATCCATGGCATTCTTAAATATATATGTACTCAATTACCTTGGCTTCTGGGGCTTTTGTGAATCAACTGATAAGCTGATCCCAGCCTGAGTTTCCAAAATACAAATACATCCTCTATTTAATGTCTATATATACGGTTAGGAGTAGAGCATAGATTAATAGCTATTGAAATCTTGGAGGAACTGTGATGAGCTGAGACATTCCGTGTACAGATGCACTGTGTCCAGGGTGTGTTGGCTACTCATATTAATGTCGCTTATTATTTTGCTGGAGCCCTATGAAATTCTAGGTGATTAGCTATTTAGAAAAGAGCAAATAAAAAAGTTAAGAAGGCGAAGAGTTATCATTAGATTTTGCATATTGCACAATATGATGCGCTCTGGTAAATCAATAGTTTGTCAATGGCTTTACTCTCTTGTCTCCTTTATTGAAAGTGTTTCTGACTGAATAGGCTTTTGCCAAGAGGATTTTTGATGTAGCATAAAAACCATGTGAAATCATTTAGCTGATATTCAGGGTTTCATTCTTTAACTTGTTTGTCTGATGTAAATTGAATATTACAAGTGTATGAACATGTGTGTAAAGTACATACCTGCACGGAAGGATCCATCTCATCTAGTAGTCCAATTGTGGCAGAAATTAGTAAACTAAACGAAAAGAATCTGAAATTCATCAATTGTGCAACACACAGATATTGATTAGGAAGATGGACCTCAAGTTAACTTTCAAAAGCATCTGTGTCTTTGAAAGCAGCTCGAGAATCCAATAAACAATGGGGTTTAATGTATTATTTTTATCATTTAACTTGCTTTGTTTCAAATAATTGTCCAGATATGTTAGCTGTCAGTGCGTGGTGCAGGGTAACATTCCTTCTGCTTTTCCTCTGAGATCCTGAGTGGATTTACCTCAGAAAGGCAAACAAATACATTTTTCTATACCTGAGATAATGATGCCAGATCAGGGCAGGGGAGATAAATGGGCACTTCTAAGATGTCTTAAAGGATGTCTTGATGTCCTAAAGTAGTTATTTAAAATTCTGGCCATCTATTTAAAATCTGGACTTCTTAAGTGAAGTAAAAGGCATCTCACCTCTATGACTGTCAGCATTAGCTGTATTTTTTGGGTATTTCATTTTTCATTGATTCCGTCAGACAAAACTGTAAACTTTAAGTTGTGAAAGACACAAACTGATTTATGGATATCTGTGGTGAAAAAAGAGTAGTAAAATTCTCCATGGTCTTTGAGTGTAACTCATAAACCTTAAAGGTCATCTCAGAGTGTTTAACAGAGCAAATTCATTGTCGTTTTTAAATCACCTTATCTGATTTCAAGCAAACCTGATAGTTTCAGAATAACTTTTTTTAGGAAGATTGGCTTGTTAACAGTGTTATGCAGTTACAAGGAAATGTGGTCACAGCTGGTTCTGGTTTCTTAGCTAATCCACCTGATTGGAAACAACAGGTTTTTGATATTTTTCCATTTCTTACACTGACACCTAGTGTTCAGAGGTCTTGAGTTTCTAATACTACACTTTGTTATTAATAGATAACTGTCGATACCTTTGTCAACATCTTCCATTTCTGTTCTTCTGCAAAAGAAGACAATAATTGGAGGCAAAGGTGTTACCATCATTTTACTTTGGAAATACAAATAGTACACCACTGCTGGAAAACTTGGCAAAAGCTATTTTACTTCTGGAAGCGCTGCAAAATTTGTTTTCTTAAAATGTAAGTGCTTTAGTTTTGGCAAATACAACTCTTTTGTGTCTGTAAGTGTCACTGGCCAACAAAAACAACGATAACTGATAACAGCAGAAACCTTTAGATCAGTACTTATTTAATTGTGGGGGATGTCAACACTTTTTATTTCTGTGTTCTTTTATCTTCAAGCCACGAGTTCTACCTGATAGGAGTGTTGATGGCAGCACAGTCCTTGACAGCACAGAAAATAACTTATACACAAAAACTAGCACAGTCTTTTATCTCCGACTTGCAAAGAAACGGAGCAATCCAAGTACGAACTGTAACCCGTTCCCGACAAAGACGGCAAATGAGAGAGCAGAATTGACACTCCAACTCTTATACCTGTGATGTTGCTGTATGTTAACCGAAGATCTTTCATAATTTAAGAAAATACATTAAGAATTTTGTGTGGCTGTATGTAAAACTACCATTGAATTTTTTGTGTTTTAGTGAAGGGTTCCATAGAAAAGTGAAACATATTCAGGCAGCGAGAATGCATGTTAAACTTATCCTTGATTTGATCATTCTTCTCTTTTCATTACTTTTCCTGTAAGTGCACCAAAAAAGCTGCCTTTCTGCACTGAGTCATATGTGTTTTAAGCTTCTTACACACTTACGACCTTGCCTTCTCAGAGAACCAGAAGAGCCAGAACCAGAATACACATCTAGATGATGATCTCCTCTTGAGGAAGCCCTTGATTTTTACCCAATTTCCTAACAGGCCAGAATTTGGCTACAAAAACATCATCTTCCCATAAACTTTGTAAACTGTATTAGCCAGATGTCACAGTTTAATTCTACTGCTTTAGGCTGAAGCCTTCCCTCCAGAGATACCTCTTTCCTCCCAGATCCATCACCTGCATGTCTGTAGATTCCTGTGCTATTAAGATAACTGGTGTTTAAAAGAGTAGTGTGACTGGTCCAAGACTTTTTTGCATGCGGTGATGGAATTAGTGGCTTGGTCAGAGGAGAGCATAAGGAAAATAAATTTGGGAAAACGTCAGGAGCTTTGTACCAGTTGATACAGAGATAATCCTCTCAGAAAATTATATGCTCTACGGTCAGTCTAATTCAGCTGAATTATTTTCAACACAGCTAGTACAGTGGACTCCGTGCAGTGGTTGTATCTGTGATTTCCACAAATATTCCCAAACTCAGTTAGCTCTGTTTTCATACACTCTTCCTTTAAATTACAACATATAATCTACCAACTTAGACTGCTCATTTTCTTATATCTCGGGTAAAGGCATTGCACTTCTCTCTGTGCACATGGCATATTCGATACTATACTACACTACGTGGCTGCCAATCCATAGTAATATTCCTGTAAACCAGTCATAGTCTGCTTATGGAGAAACAATCAGAAAGAACAGAGAAATGTTACTTGCAGGATGTCATTTATTTGACTTCTTTTGGGCATTTATTTTCAGGGTGAGGTGAATTTGGACCTAGAATGATGATTGGTCTCTAGTGACTGTAAAAGATACCTTGGGTGACCAGCTCAGATGTGGACATAAATGTTTTGTCAGATATTTCCCACCTGACAGTAGTAGAGCCCCCATGGCAAAAACCTTGAAGCAATCACAAAAAAAAAAAAAAAAAAAGACTGTGATGAGAAATTCTCTGAGGGCAAAAGGAGATGATAACAGTGTGAAAAGCAGCAGAAAAGTCAGAGAAAATAAAGACATACTGGAGGCCCAGATTTCTGGCCAGGAAGAGGCACATAGTGTACCATATATGAATAATTTCAAGGGAGGGGATTTATGAAAAGTCATGTTGGAGCTGATCCAAGACAGAGTTAGAAGAGGGGAAGTCTGTGCATTAGCTGAAACCTGCATATTCTATGTTTTTTTACAGAGAAGAGAGAGAAAGAAATGGGGAAAGATTTGGAGAGACCAGCTGGATTGAGATACGGGTTTTTTAAAAGAGAGGATACGCTGAGGACATCCGTATACTGTGAGCAAAAGTGCCAGAAAGCAAAGACAAATTGAAAACGATAGGATTAGGCAGGATAGGATGCATCTGCTGAGGTGGGTCAGAGTTGGGAAAAAGGCCAGAGATTTATGACAAGAGAAGGTGTTCAGGCACAAAAACTAGGTGCAACTTTGTAGGAATGCCTATATTCTCTCTTGTAGCAGATAAATTACGGAACTAAAAGAAGAACTCAGGTTGCAAATAAAGAATAGGAAGCTGGAGATTCAGCAAAGAGTTGTTTAAAGAAGTGAAAGAAAAGAAAGATGAAAACAAACCTGTAGTGGAAGGAGTTTGGAAGAGGATCCCATGATCCTCTCTCAAAGTTTTCAACAGCAAGAGAATGGGAATAATCGAAATGAGCGGCTGAGAAGTTTTAAAGACAAACTGTGACCGGTGCATTGGAACTTGCAGAAGGTCTGGTCTGGAGAATGAGTTTGGGAAGTGGCTTTACAGGACATTAAGTGCTGATGACAGGGTAGCCAGAACGAAGTAGCAAATGGAGTGAGAATGAGCAGATGTGTTGTTCCCAAACTGAATCTCAGATGAGGCCAGAGAAAGTAGGTGGATAATGATGAAACAGGTGGAAGATGGCCATCGGTGTCACCGTGAAGGAGAGGACAGTACTAAGAAGAAAAGGAGAGACAGATTCTACATTTTGGTGAAGAATTCATGGTAAAATGGAAAGTCTTGTGACAAGTGCTTCTTCTGTGGCCATCACCATACGCATGGAAGTCTGAATGCATGCATCTTTGCACTGTCACATACATGCAAGCACATATGCATGTATATATAAAAATAATGAGCACTTGTATGGTAATACACAGCCCGATGCTAGTATATCAACTTCAATATACTGATAAGATACTGTTCCCAAAAAACTGTTCTCAGAATATCCAGTAACTGCATTCTTTATAATCTCTAATACCTGAATAAGTTTTTACATCATTTGCCATTTTTCTCTTACATTGTGCCATCATCATTCCAAATTAGGGAAGAAAAATTAGATCACTTTACTGATAAGAAGTTAAAGTACAAAGAAGATGAAGTGGATTTTCCCCATGTCATGAAACAAATGAATGGCAGAGCTGAAAAAAGTCGACTAGTTGTAGTTAAGAGGGAAGCTGTGCAAAGCTATTTTATATTGATGGTCTATGTCTCAGCCAATTGGATTTTTATTTGACAATCCAAAGGTGTAATAACTTTTATTGTAAGAGGAAGAGAAATACATCAAGGCTAATAAATAATGGAGGACCTACTAGGGATATGCATAAATGTGTATCCTGTTCCTATGTATATACAAGCTTAATTGTGTCTCTTTTAATTTTGCTATTTGATTCAATGGGATTGTCAGGTAATCGTCCTATTGAAAGAACAGAAGAGGATAAAATTTCAAATAACTTTGTTAATCTCTTTTGGCTGTTAAAAGAAAAGATTTATTGGTATCAAATTTTATTGCATTCTTAGAATTTAGGGATTGATTGGCTGCTAGTTTAGCTTACTTGTCTCTTCCAGTTAGGAGCCCAAACACAACAGAAGAAAGACTTCGCATTGAAGCTGACGTGCAACAAGTGAGTGAAAGTTCACTTGGCTTTTTCTCTCGGCACCAGGTGCAAAAGTTGGCTAAAAGTGCTGTGGCAGGCAGTTATTTGAAAGCAGTTTCTGGTTTAGTGTTTTATCAAGCCCAGGAGTAAAATATTCTGCAACTACTGCAGTTTCACAAAGCTGCTTTTTAAGGTAGAACTCTGAATTGTTTAAGTAATTAAAATGGCCCAGTACAAACATTAATCATACCATAACCGTTAATGAGAGGTTTTGCGGGATTTATGGAGGGCTGTATGTGATATTTTAAAAGTGTGTATCATTTCTTTGTTTAATACACAATACACTTGCGTTCTCCGAATATGCCAGAGGTTCTTGAAATCTTCAGGAGTATTTGTGATTTTCTACATCCTCTCTTATAAATTTTCTACATCCTCTCTTAGAAATGCTGGAAGAGGTGTATTAATTTCTGGGGAAAGATGACTCTAACAGTGTCCTAATTAGTGACTCGGCTTAATCTGATAGGTTTTTTTTCTTGAATAGCTGCTCCGTTACAGCTTTACAGTATGCTTTAAAATAATACTTTGCTGAACTGCAGCTTTCTCAACGTGGGAAGGTGGTGGCTCAATGATGACATAAGCTCCAGAAGTGTAGAGTTCAAGTGGTTTGCATGTGGGATTGCCAAATAACATGGTTTTGGTTTGTTTTCATTTTATTACACCGATTCTCCTCCCCAGGTGTCTTGGATTTCTGTGGTACCCCCCCTTCGCCTTTGATTCTTGCTCCTTGTAACTAACGACTTTCATTAGTCATCCCACTAAAATTCAGAGTTTTTACTCAGCACTTGTTGTCTTCAAAGCACTTTGCAAAAATAACTAGTTCATCCTCACGCTAGTCCCGAATTCCACTGTTCGCATGTGAAAAGTGAGCTCAATAACTTACCTAAAATTGTGTAATGGTTTTGACACCTGTATGAGGACTGGGTCTGCCTATCCCGTGTCTGCATTACCCACACTGATCCTCGGCCTCTCCACGCACTGAGTTTGTGGCACACCAGTTATAAATTGAGCATTTCCTTTTGGTTAATGACACATTTTTTACCCTGATTGCTCTGGAATTTCAATCCTGAACCTTGGAGAACTATGCTGGTAGGAGCCTCAAGAGGTCATCTGAGCCATATCTCTGATCCTGAACTGATTTTGGCCTTTGTTCAGGAAAGCTTTTAAATATATATACACATATATACATGTATATGTGTACATGTATGTGTATATATGCATATATACACAATTATTTGTTGGATCAAGTCCCATTTTTGGAAGAGTTATGGATAACTGCCTAATCAAAGTTTGATGTAAGCTACCAGCAATTGCTTTGACATACTTGCCCAGAATATCATGATTGATATTGCTGTGGGAAGTACCAGTACTGCAAAGAAATTTATACTGGGAAAAGCAATGCTGTTAATTCTAGTGTTGTGACTTCTGGAAGTATTGCGTCCTTTTTTTTTTCTTTCTTTCTTTTTTCTTTCTTTTTCTTTTACTTTCTTTTTTTTCCCCTTTCTTTTTTTTCCTTTCTTTTTTTATGGACTTGTAGCAAGAAATCTATTCACTACCTCAAGTAAGGTAGTGATTTTGCTTCTACAATAAACCCTCAGCTAGCTTGACTATTCTTGACCTATCCATCTGAAAGCTACAACTTTATGGAAACAGAACAAAATAAAGTATTCTCTAATATGTCACAAATCATAGTTAAAACTGGAAATCCAGTCTGACACTGTGGTCTTGATTTGTATGGTTTGCCTACCTCTTTTTTGTTTCTGCAAAGCAGTATATATATTTGAAGGCTGGAGTTTCAGCCAGGATTTTCAGTCTTAACTGTGAATTTCCTTCCTTTAACAGGTTTAAAGCAAGCCTTTCAGATTGCTTCAGTATAGCTTTTAGGACTTGAATTTCCTTTGTGTTCATTTTGGTCCTTCTCCAACATTTATCCATACATTTGAAACTCCTTCAAATCTCTATGTATGGGAGCAGTTACAATAGGACATGGTGGCATTTCTATTATATTTCTGTTAGAGTTGATTCAAATGATGCCTGATTTTGAACTCAGTCAAACACTGCAAGCCTAAAATTCAGGCTCTTGATCAAGCATTTCAGGGTTCATGTCCTGCTCAGAGGTCTCTATAATTATTGTGTCTGGCTTGAAAACAAGAATTCCATTTCCTGAAAAATTTAAAGGTTTTGAAATTTGCTTTATTTTTTCAGCAGAACAAAACTAAAAGCTTTTAAAAAATTTTGCAAAACTCTATTGAGATGAAGAAGAATCTGAGCTAGCCAGTTGGTCCGGTGGGTGGGACAACAGCATTGGAGAGGAAAAATCCAGTGTTTAAGTCTCTGATTGCAAGAAGAATGTAAACCTAAAACTGAGTGTCCCATGTGCCAAGTGCCGTAATATAGGACCGATGAATACATCTTTCGATGTCATTATTTCTGTCTATGATTTTAACCATGGACCTGTGAAATACTGCTCAGTACCAGTATACACAATTGTTTGTTTCAAGAAATATGATTTTTTCCAATGGAAAAATACTTCATTTCAAGGTACTGGCCAGTGCTCATGATTAAATTATTCATATATTTCACATGTGCATTTAATCCAAAATAATACTTTATAGTGACTATTTGTAGTTAAAATTTCAACTTAATTTTTTATAAATCTTTTGCTTCAGCTATAGCTGCAGGGTCTCATAAAAGCTTGATTGCTTCGTGTTTATTAATTTTTAATGGTAATTAATTCATATTAGTGGTGAACTTCATTATTTACAAAAAGTTATTTTAAACTTTGTGCTGGTTTAAATCTGTTTCATTATTATAATACAATGCCAAATGCAGCAAAGTGTCTGAACATATGATACGATTCAACATTAGATGTATCTGTTGGTAGTGTGATCTAGTGATGGAATTTTTTGTCTTAGCATATGCAATCCTCAGATGTTGCTTATGGATGAAAAAGAATGTTTCTGTGTTCTTCTCACTCCATTTGTTCTCCATAGTTTCATATTAGGATAGTTTTTGGAAAGGTCATTATAGAGAAAACTTAATCTGAGCAATTTCAATCTGAGGGGAACAATAAATGTTCTTTACCTTCCGAAAAAAAATAATCAGTGGAATTGTTCCATCAATACTACATGTTTGCAAGTTTGAAGTCTGTCACGATTCTCTGCTACATTCTGTTATCATGGGTTGGTGGCCTCCATTAAAAAAATTATGTCAATCTTCTCCATTAGAATAAAGTCAGTATTGTAAAATTTATTTTATTCTATACATCGTTATGAAGAAAAAGCACTTTGTTTAATTCCAAAAAGCAAATATTGGCTTCTTCCAAATTCTTGCTAAACTTCCTATCTCTTCTGATATCTGCAAAAACGTTCATAGCAGTGGAATTTCTAAGACTATTACTATTAATAGTGCTTGGTATGTTTGTGAGTCTGTCGCTTGCTAACTGCCATCCTAGACTGGAAGCTTTATGTGACAATGTCCTTCTTTTTTACATGACTGTGTGATGGGCAACATTGAAATCCTGTGACCCACCAGTATCGGTAGCATATTGTGGTATGCTGCTACGATATAAATCATAAACAACTAAATAAATATGTAATATGACCTTAGTATTGAAAGTTAAGGACTTCAAATGACTCCAGCTAGGCCCTTGTTGTGATGTTTTCGTATAACTATGGTCTGATATAACTAAACTGTCTAAGCTACTTAAGACTGTCTTGCAGGACTATGCATGATTGAAACAGCTGCTCAAAATCACGGTAATGAAAGGTTTACAGCTTTTCATTATGCATTTTGTATGTATAATTTGTATACTTGTGGTCATGAAAATGTATACACACCTGTTTTGGGGAGCAGGAATGGGATATTCCTTGTTCATAGATTTAATTAGTTATTTTGCTCTTATCTGCTAACTACAGCTACTGCAGACCTTTTTACCCCGTAAACACAGAAGATGGGTAAGAGGTATATCTAGTTGGATTTCCATATAAAATCCTTCTTTTTCACATAATTATTATTATTGTTATTATTTTTGGGGGGAGGAGGTATTATTTTATGAGCAGTTAGGCCCTTCAGCAGTTCATCTAACAAAGACTTAATGTTATACAAAAGTTATAGATACGGCGCAGTTCTGGAGGATGATTGACGCAGAGTTTACATTTCATATTCTGAGGGAAATGTATTGTCTTTACGCCGCTGTACGCAGTGCATTTCATTAGTGCTGGAGACAGCAGGAGGCTCTTTTGTGGAAATGTTTCTGTCACTGTCAGTAGAAACATGCCTGTCTGGTTGAAAAATAGCCTGTGTCTTGCCAGTTCCCTACTTCTAAGCAATTGCAGGAGGAGGATGTTAATCTTAACCTGTCATAACCCATTTCAAATCTAAATTTTTATTAAACTTCCAAATGCTTCAGTAATATAAGTATGAGAAACATGACTGTGTTCTTATGCAAGAGCTGCTACTGTTCTCAGATGCAGGAAGCATTTTAATTAGTGTTTATTAGTATTAGGTAGTTTGGTGTGCTGGAACTCCCAACCAGGCTCTGCAAAGCAATGTGTGAACCCTCTAAGGTAGGCTTGAGTCAATTCAAGACTGGAGATCTGTCTGTTTCACTGACTGTAGACTAGCAATTGCATCCATTAAAAAAAAAAAAATAAAAATCTATTTGTTATAGATATCCATGTCTTTTTGCAGAAACCCTCTACTGGACCAGGTTGCCCAAAGCCCCATCCAACCTGGCCTTGAACACTTCCAGGGAGGGGGCATCCACAGCTTCTCTGGGCAAGCTGTGCCAGGGCCTCACCATCCTCACAGGGAAGAATTTTTTCCTAATGTCCACTCTAAGTCTACTCTCCTTCAGCCTAAGGCCTAATCTAATAATATCTAATCTAAATCTACTAATATCAAATATCTAATCTAAATCCACTGTCTTTTAGTTTAAAGCTGTTTCCTTGTCCTGTCACTCCATACCCTTGTAAACAGTCCCTCTCCAGCTTTCCTGTAGGCCCCTTTAGGTACTGGAAGACCACAATAAGGTCTCCCTGGAGCCTTCTCTTCTCCAGGCTGAACAACCCAACTCTCTCAGCCTGTCTTCATAGCAGAGGTGCTCCAGCCCTTTCACCATCTTCGTGGCTTCCTCTGGACTTATTCAAGCAGGTCCATGTCTTTCTTGTCCTGGGGACCCCAGAGCTGTTTTTTCTCTAATTACTGCTCTAATTACAACCTTGTTCTTGTGTTTTCAGGTAACCAGCCATAAAATGACATGCACAAGCAGTTCTAGCTGTAGCAGTATTAACCTTGAGCTACCCTGTCTTAACCAAACCCCCTCAGCACTAGTGTGTGGGATCATTCTCCCTCTTACTCTTCTTCAGATCCAGGAAATACCGTGTGCACGTGTAGTCTCAGGACAGGGGTGTAGATCTCAGCCTTGCTTATGGTTCCTGGCTCGAGCGCTTCCCCGAGGGCTGAAAGTTGGATTTGGATCTCCGCTGGCTGGACAAAGGAATTAAACTCATCTCTTTGGCTGTGGCTTTGATCTCCAGGTGATGACCCATAAGGGGTTCACTTTAGGGAGTGTCTTTGTCTCCATATGTATTTTTTAATTGCGTTTACCCTGACTTTTGAATTTTGTGGAAAATGCAGTGCTCCCAATGTTTATTGACAGTATCCAAAGGATTAAATCCTCCCAGGGAGAGAGTTGTTAGGTGGCGGGCTGGACCCTGAACATTTCAGTCCTACTAAAATGACGTCACTGTGGCACACAATTTTAGGCAAGCTCATAGAATACAGTGGATATCCCTGGCAAAAACATAAGTGCTTAAATTCTCCCCATTGTTCGACTTGAGGGACAATGAGACATTTATGGACACGGGCTAAATCCTTACACTGGACAGATTATAGTCTCTGAGTTATCTCTCTGGAGTGGTTAAAGGAAGACTTTGTTTCCTTCCTTTGCTCAAGTCACCAGAGCAAAGGACTACAGGGTGCACTTCTGCAAGAATCACTGGAGTTTTCTGGGCATTTTTGGGCTTTTCCCTTTCTAAGTAGGTAATACCTGAATGAGATGTTGAGATAATGATGGATCTAGTGCCGTAACACACAAGGAAGGTTTTCAGCACTTAGCTGCCATGCCTTAGCTGGTTACCTCTTCTCCGAACCAGTGTTACTATTTACTCATCAGTGAATAATGAATTTAAGATGCTCGGTGTTTTATTCCTGTCAGCTGGCATCCAGGCAAGGAAAGCTCATTTCTTGTTGCCAAGAAAGATGTACTTGCTTCACTCACTGCTACAGCATCGTCCTGATGAAATTGGTGTAGACTGAGAAAATTTGGTATGGGATAGGACTGCAGGCATAACCCAAAGATCTAACAGCTGGAAAGTTGTACAGTTTAACCAAAGGAAGGAGTTAATAATTAAGATGATATCACTGCTGTATTTAGTATTTGCTAGAGTCGGGCAGTCAACATAAAGCTGTCTGAATTCAAGACATTTTTATGCTGTATGTTTTGGGAGTTTTCCATAGACGTACTGTAGGCAAGCTGGAAAAGATGTCATGCCACTGAATACGAAATGACATTACAAATTTTTTGCCAAGGTGCTTTTTCTTCACAGCATATTCCTTATGTTATTCCTTATTCCTTATGTTATTAAGCATGATGTTCAGGGAAAACATCCCATCTGGACAGCATTACCTGTAGGATGTGCAGCTTGTATGTATCTTCTGGAGGTTAGCGTCTAATGTTAAACAAAGGAAGCTGATTAAAAACATCTGTAAAACATTTTCATAGTTCATATTTTATACAGTGGGTATTGAATTACCTTGCACATGACTGCATGTCTGAACTAAAAATAATAAGGTAAATCTTTTCCTTTTATTAAAATTAGTATAATATTAATTTTATAGTTAAACTACATTTAACTGTTTACCTACTTGGCACTAGAATTTAATGCTGCTGACATCACTATGTATTTTACATGCCACTGAGAAATAATTGTTCATTTATTGATGCGGTATGCTACAATAAGCACATTTTAGGTGCAGTCAAAATATAAACATTAGATTGAAATACAATTTCTTATGTAAAAGTGTGGCATTTAGTAAATGCTAAAGGAGAGACTTGCCAGTTAAATGTGTAATGTTTCTGACCATTAAATATATTATGTGAAATAGTTATATAGAATATATAAAATTATTGTAGTACTGCCCACTTAGGTATTATGTTGATTTATGAATTCAGTTAGAGCCCCCAGTAAATACCAAAATTGCTGATTCTAGGTCAGTATTTATTAGGTTGGTAAATTTTATGGAGAGGAAGGATTTGTGCATCCCAGAACTGACAGAGAAAGGTGTTATTTATGTAGTTAGAGTGAGAATGCAATTGCAATTTCACAGCTGAGCTGAAAAAGGTTATATACTTTCTTCATATTCTAAATTACTTTCCAAAATAGCTTATAAAACCATGTGTATTACAATAGTAAATATTATTTAAAGATCTAAGAGGCTAATGCTCAAGATTTACTGTTCAAGATCATAAGCAGAAACTTCTTACCTTTCCAGAGTTACGTGCAAGGTACTGACTCAGACGCATGTATCAAAGCAGAGAGAAGCAAACATTGTTCTCTGGGAAAATATTTTGAAATTCAGAAAGTGTTTTGAAAATTATTATCATTATTGTTTATTGTAAGTGTTCTTAGATTGTGAAAATGAAGTGTTGCTCATAAATACCATGCAGGCTGAATGGCCAAGGGCAGTTCTCATCTCTAACATGCAGACTCCTACGCAAAGCAGTTTCATCCAGTTTGAGTACTTGGTTTTATTATGTTTTTACCAAAGTTCATAAAAACTGCAAGTGCAGCAAACAATATGTATATACAGTTATTTTTAGTCAAGGTGACTGGATCAGCACAAAAACATTTTTCAGAACAACATAACATCAACAGTTTCCATTTCATCAATTAGTGGCCTTATCCGTACTGCGAAGTGTCTGGTATCTTATCTGTGTGCTGAAAAGGCAATGAGGTGTTTTGTCATTTGAAAAATAAAAAGACGTGTTGTACCATGCCAGTGAGATTTACGGAGTTTATCTTACTATCCTGTTTGGGAATGTATGTTTCAGCACTGATAATATTGCCCATTAAAAGACTGAGAACAAACAATGCTCTTTTTTAACCATATCTTAAGACAAAATGTCATTTCTTTTGCTCACTGAGAGCTTACTATTTTTACTTGTGTTATTGCATGAGGTGTTTGGAGTTGACTGATCCCGTAGCCTGAGAGATGTGAGGCTGCTGCAGCTGCACGTCCCCAGGTCTGGCCAGTACCGCAGCCGAGCGTGGATTCCCACTACGCACACAATCGTATACACGGGCACGCTCACACTACCTGTGTAATTATCCACACGACCAGCCAGAAAGATCAGCGCAGGCAGAAAGCACAAAATTCGTGCAAACAGCACTGTTAGCCTCATCCTGTTCCCCTCTTTGGCTGATCAAGATGAAAGGGTGTTAGTGGAAAATATATAAATACGCATACATACACTTATCCATATATATGTATAACTTTATATAGTATATAAACACCATAGGTCCCTCCAGCTGCATGGCTTACACGATCTCATTATTTCGGAAGATTCTTGAAGCGCAAACAGGGAATGTAAGCAGATAATTATTTTAAAAAATATAATTGGCAAAGTTGTAATCAGATAGTTATTGCATCTTAGAACCAAAATTGTCCCAGATTCCTGTCCTGTGAAGCTTTAGGAGGAGGGATTTTGGGGATAGGCGGGCAAAAGCAATTTTCAGTAGGTTTGGAACCATGTCAATTCACCAACTGTGTGTCTCTGCCGTGTAAATGATATTCCCCCATCACATACTGAACTGGATGATTACTTCAGTGGGTGGTTTTATGGCCAAAACCAGCAGCCTGGGGCTCCCGCGTCTTTATCACAAACTGTACTGTATGAAGCGCAAAGCTGCAAAGTTTACTTGACAGTTTGAAGCCCAAGTAATTTACTTGACCGAGACCTTCATGCAACTCCTTACAGTACATCATCATCATTTGAACAGAAGGGATGTGCTTTAAAGCGGGGAATCAGTGGTGTTTGCCAGACAGGGCTCCAAACTAAATGCTAGATGAAGAATTGCTTTTACTGAGTTTGCTTACCTTGTAATTGCAAGTGCGTTGGGGATACTGGACGAACTGTTTAAGAATGTTGGAACACCTGCGTATGGCACAGCACCTTTATTTTAACAACCCTATAGGTGCTCATACAGCAAATTATCACCCCAATGAATTCCCTTCATTTTGAGTTGAGTCTTTGCCAAACAAAAGACTCAGCTGATAGAAAGCTGGCTGAGGCACAATTGATTTTGGATTATAACCCTGAATTTAACAGCATGGGTCAATGGATGCTTTTTTTTATTTTTTATTTTTTTTAAAAAAAGTCATGGTTACAAAACTGTTAAAGCTGAATTAATTTAAACACAAATTTTGTTTATCAGATCTTTTAGAACTGGACTGGGATATGTCCATGATGATTTGAAAAGGACTGTACTCATTGTCACACTGAAAATAATATTAAAATATTAATGTCTTGTTTATGTACATGACTTTTATATAATGCTTGACCTGTGGAGGGTTTGCCTTATTTCTTTATTCTGAAGGTATTTTTATGTTTATTCCTGAACCATATGCCAGCTATATCACAGGTAAGTTGGACTGAATAGTCTAGAATCATTGCTCAATGTGTTTTTCAAAGAAAGCATCACTTATAAATCATGACTGCTAATTAAAATGAATAATGCTTTTAATTAAAAATAAAATCTGTGCAGGCCCCAACAGGGTAAAGATATTACACATATGCCATGCTTCATCACCACTGTAAGTTAGGTATTTTTGTACTTTTTTTTTTTTCTGCCATGAACTTTCCCATTATGTTCTCCCTCCTTCCCATTATCCCTGTTCATTATTTCTGGTTTCATTGACTGTCTGATCTCTCAAGGTGCTTGACTGAGTATTGGCTGATGAAAAGACATTGATTTTTGTCACAAAATGCTGCATAAAAAGGCAAAATTCTCAGATTTTAAATTCTTCATGTAGAGGTTGGTTACTTTATTTGTCCTTGGAAGTTATATATCTTTGTAACAATTGAATTCTTATAAAAGACCCACCAAGAAAACTTATTGAGCTATAATGGGAGGGTGGAGACAACTTGCCTGCCTATTGAAGTGCATCTTTCATCATCAGAACAATAGCTGGTTCTTTTCCCTTGTCAACTGACCATCTTTTTTCCTTCCGTTAATTAGCTGAGATCTTGAACAATTCTGTCCTTGGCCTTTCGCTGCCTGTTCTGGTAATCCCTCAGGATACTTGAGTTGGAATTACAAATCACAAGAAAAGACGTTCTGATTTTTGTTCCTCTGCTGATGAGATGGTGCTGTGTCTCGTACGTATGGAGATAGAACTGGTTTCCTGAGTTTTGCACTGGGCTTCATTATTTATCGATTGTGTAAGTGCACGCAAATTACCCAGCACCTCTGAGCTGCGTTTGTCTGTAGAGAAGATTATTTCTGTGTCTTTAAAACCAGAAATAAAATTTATCTAAGTGCTATCATTAAGCATCCGTATAGGAGGAGACACCTAATAGGTCTCTCCCACCAGTCTTTTCATATGCGCTACTCAGATGGCTGCTCAGGGGGACGGAAGGGGAGGCATTGAGAACATAAGAAAATAACTCATTCCCATTTCATATATCCAATGCTACATACAGTGGCTGAGGAGAGCTTTTAGGAGAAGAAATTGTAGAGGAAATTCTATTCAACTTCAAGCCCTCTGAGTGCCATGGATGGAAACTTTGTAGATTTTGCTTCTGAATTCCAAACAATTATCCCCTGGCATGTGCAAACCCAGTTTTTTCATAAAGCTAGTCAATCACATCTGGTGGCTGATTTTTCTCAGGTATTGCAAAAGCCTTTTTATGGACAGAATTCAGCATTTATTCAGTAGAATAAGGATGTTTATAATTCTTAAAAAATGAATGCATAATTTTTTTTATGTTTACCGAAACCGTATTTTTTCCTTAAACAATGGCAGTAGTGAGCTATTTCTGCTGCACTTTATCTCAAGTGTTTTAAAGGAATCAAAATTATAGAAAGCACATCAGGCCTATGCTTAACTGCAGACTTCCTTACCTCCGTAGCCTGTAATTTTAACAGATGACTGATAATCCTTTCTGGGCCATCAATTCAATGATTCATCATTCACATCTCTGTGACTAGAGGTGGTAAAGATTTTGAGGTAATAAAATTGAAGGGGGCAGTAATTTCTAAAGAACCCAAGGAAGGTTTTGAGAATTTTCCAACCCATGCTGGTAAATGGAGGGATCCAGGACATGCATATCTATGTGAGTCAGTTATTTTTGAGTACCGGATTTGCTGAATGTGCATTTGATGACTCTTGGAGGGAAAAGACAATGCAGAAGAAAATCAGATGTGATGGAACGTGTGTACATTGCTTACATATTGCATTGCATTGGCAGAAAAAACTTAGTTTTTAATTTCTTCTAGGCCTGACTTATGAACCTCATTAGACAAAATATTGCATTACCTGTAGTACTTGCATGAACAGCTATTTTTGACAAAACAAACTGTAGGCAAATTATTTATTTTCTGTGAATATCCTAAGAGAAATTGATTCATTCATGTTTCCACTGGAACTTAGTGATCATCAGACCTAAAGTTTGGGGTATAAGGTTTCCAGAACAATAATTCTTATAAGGCTTGAAAAGAGACTTATCCTGTATTTGAAAATATCTTGATGTTTTCTTTGAAATACAGAAGAGAACCTCCTCTACACCAGGGTTCAGAGATGCACATAGTTGCCTGGCATACACAGGAGGTTGACACTCAAGTTTCTTCCCAATTCAGGCAAGGGAATTTAACTCCAACTTTCTCTATCCTAGATGACATCCATGAAAGCCTTATTCTCTTTTGTTCATTTTTTCCTGTGTGGGCGATTTCACTTTTTGTGAAGAATTAAATGTCTGTTGGCCAAGTAGAGTGACAGGGACCATGTCCTTATCCTGCTAGAGTTTGGTTGTTCATGTATGATGTGCTTGAAAAAACCCCAAAAGTTTGTTTCCTTATAGAATAAAATAAAGAAGTATTGATACAAAGAGGAGTTCCTCGTAGAGAGAGTGAGAAAGACTGCCCATGCTTCAGTCGGGTTTTGGCATTCAGTAGTGATCGTTGATCTCAGTCTCTGGTATGTATATTTTTTCTGAAAGTTTTGGAGAATCATTATTTTCAAAACAAAATGCATTTTGTCAGAAAACTGGTAGCAAATTCAACTTATGTTTCATTTGGCCTTTCTGGCTTCATTTTCCCTATTCATTATACCCTACACTTAGTTGCTAGTCTGCTCCAGTTTGGCAGTTGAGCGTTCTCATGGCAAAGCTCTTGGGTTTTGCAATTTTTCAGAATATTGTGAGCCCAACTGTAAACAGATACTGCTATGATACATATACTTACATGTATAAGTAGTTCTCTCATTCTTTATTAATTCATCAAAGCCTTACATTTTGCTTTACATGCCTTTTTATTCACAAGCACTGGACAGAGATCTCTTTGTAGTTAATTCTGAAGCAAAGATGGTCGAGAAGAGAATTTGTAATGCTAAATCATCAGGAAAATGTCTAGAACTCCTGAATGGATTAAGAGATGGAGGCCATTGAACACACTCACTGTGTGATTAAAAGATTTACGCGTTACTTTACTAAGAAATACTGCTACTTCTCTGATAGTAGAGAAGTACACATTTTCGTGTATGCATCTCTATGACTGGTCTTTTAAAGATCGAAATCCAATGAATGTTGCGAGATCTTTTCCTATTTTCTTGCCTTATTCTTTCCACCACTGGGCAAAAGTGGTATATGTCATTTTTCAGAGTTCCATATTTCACAGTTCCATTTAATTTGGCTGATAATGGTTTGTTAAGCAAATGTAAGTACGTAGAGCACATGCTGGCATTCACACATAAAGTGTTCAGTCACTTCAGCAGTTCCTTTAAAATCCCACTCCTGCCTTATAAAAGCTGCAGGTGCAAAACAGTTTGCGTCTGTACTAGCTCAAACAGAAGATAAAGGTAATACGGAACTTTATAATTGGTATAACTCTTCGGGAAGTATAACATTGTAAGAAGGGGACTAGGTTGGTAGTTTCCAGCAGAAATACGTGTTCTGATGAATGGGCTTACTTTTATCCCATGAACTGTTAAAGAGAAAGGACAACTAATCATGATGTCCACCAAGGCTGCAACAAGTGGCTTTTCTCCTGCTTGCTTTGGGAGGGAAGAGCTATTTTTGAGACTCTTTTGATCTCTAGTTAGAATCATAGAATCATCTCGGTTGGAAAAGACCTTTAAGATCATCAAGTCCAACCACTAACCTAACCTTGCCATCCCATAACCACTAAACCATGTCCTCAAGTACCTTATCTATCCTTCTTTTAAATACGTCCAGGGACGGGGACTCAACCACCTCCCTGGGCAGCCCATTCCAGTGCCTGACAACCCTTTCCGTGAAGAAATTTTTCCTAATGTCTAACCTAAACCTGCCCTGGCGCAACTTTAGACCATTCCCCCTGGTCCTATCGCTTGTTACCAGGGAGAAGAGGCCGACCCCCACCTCACTACAACCTCCTTTCAGGTAGTTGTAGAGGGCGATAAGGTCTCCCCTCAGCCTCCTCTTCTCCAGGCTAAACAACCCCAGTTCCCTCAGACGCTCCTCGTAAGACTTGTGCTCCAGACCCCTCACCAGCTTTGTTGCTCTCCTCTGGACATGTTCCAGCAGCGCAACATCCTTCCTGTAGTGAGGGGCCCAAAACTGAACACAGTATTCGAGGTGCGGCCTCACCAGCGCCGAGTACAGGGGCACAATCACTTCCCTACTCCTGCTGGCCACACTATTCCTGATACAAGCCAGGATGCCATTGGCCTTCTTGGCCACCTGGGCACACTGCTGGCTNTATCTCAGCCTTTTCCTCATCTTTAGTGGCAAGTTCCATAACTATGGAACAGGGGTTACATCATTTCTGAATCTTAGAGTGAAGGATTTTTTTCAACCTAAGGAAAAACACCATATTCTTCTAATCTTCCTCTCCCTCCACTCTGTAATTCACTGTATCTTTCAACAGAATTTTCTTATGTTCTTTGGACATCCCACAGATTTCTGTTCTTATCCCATTTCCTTTTCATCAGTAGGCTTTCTAGCCTCATCTGCTTTCAAGGATTCAATATCGTCTTAACACTGGTGTTTTGGATATTCCTCTCTCCACTCTTGACTCATCTGTGTTTACCCAGGACTGCATTTTGCCATGTTTCCCTAGAAGTGCTTTTTTATCCACTGAAATTGAGGAAGGACAAACCCAAGCTCCTCATCTTTTCTCCCTTACTCTGAGAATTGATTAATGCTGTAATTTCCCTGGGACCCAGGGCTTTCTGCCTATTTTTAATCTGTATTCTGGGCCATACCTAAATCTTGCCACTTTTTCGACATAATATTGCAGATAATTAATCTTCATGTCCGTGTTGCCAAAACTGTCGTCTCCTTCCATGTTTGATATGATAGGAGTCATTCCTCTTTATATTTTTAGAGTAGCATTTGACCATTTTGTAGTTCAAGGAGAATGTTAGTATTGTGATCAAAATAATACTTGCTGCTTTCAGGTCAACAGGATTTAACATTTACTTTGCATCTTTTTTCTAGCCTCTGAAAGAAAATGATGAAACAGGAAAAAATGAAATTTTAGAATAACCCTTTTTAAATTGGATTAATTACTTAGTTTGCTTATTTCTAACTTAATTGAATTTTTGTGATGATTCTTCACTGAAGATTTACTTTTGAAAAAAGTCATTTTATTTGAGTACATAAAAAACCTATACACCTTTTGAAGTAAGAAATTTATTTTCATCTTGGCTCACTTAAAAATGACCAAGTGCATTTTTCTCACATACTCAAACTAAAACATTTTTCTTAACTGAAATTGGGCAGAGAACACAGCAAAAGAAAAGCTAATTACAGAAAAATGAGAATAAGCGAGAAAGGGATTTATAGTGAAATTTGCTTTTAAAAATATAGCAGTACATTTTGAAACGTAAAGAGTTTTAGAATATTTTATATATATATATATATAAACATGAAAGGACATTCAAATTAAGCTGTCGTACGAGTCCAGTCACACATAGCTGTGTTTTTTTGTATTTTCTGTAAAAAGCAGGAGTATGGAATGATTTTGAACAGAGATCATGTTCTACTAGCCAGCATTGGTGCTGCTGGAAGACATGTGTGGAGGAAATAGTAGACAATTTTAAGAATACTATAAAACACAGATGACCTTTTGAAAATTAATATCTGTGTTTTGTGGAAACTGTGCTAGAAACTTGAAGAACAAGAGGTGAGATGCCAACACAGTCCCATTTCCCTCACTTCCTTGCCCATGACCTCAACCCTGGCTTAGGCTTGAGTCATAATTAGTGCTGTACTCATCTTTTGCTGAGCATAGGATGCCACTGATGTCAACTTGCAGCAAACTATGGGCAGGGTATTTTGTGAAGGGGGTGGCGGCTAAAGATCAGGTGCTGATTTAATTTAATTTAATGCTTTAGATCAAGTTTGAATTGTAGTCCCAGCTGTGAAAGGGAAGTGCGCAACTCTGTTTTCCCTTAATCTTACTCATTATTGAAACGGCTACTTATA
Source organism: Aramus guarauna (assembly GCA_013400195.1). Lineage (NCBI taxonomy): Eukaryota > Metazoa > Chordata > Aves > Gruiformes > Aramidae > Aramus > Aramus guarauna. The sequence continues at coordinate 415,237 of VXBL01004883.1, read as the reverse complement.
TGGGAGGTGTGAACACGGGTAGGAAAGAAAAGACGACAGATAAAAATACTTAGAAAGGGGAGTGCTCTGATTACCTAGTCCCTGATTGAAGTGAACACCATTTAGATGATATTCCTTGTCAGAAAGGCAAACTGTGTAACACATTACTATTCCAGTTTAGATGGATGGAGAGAATGGCGTACCTGAATTTCTGACATATAATTATAAAATAGCTGTTCTAACACACCACGGGCTACACCACTGTTACAAACTTGCACTAGAGTACAATCTATCCAAAACAACATCTGCATAAAATAATGCAGAAAATAAAAACCAAATGGAAGACCAGGACAAGAAGTCAGCTCTGCTGAGACCGAGGGGATTCACTTTCTACTAGGTAAGTCTGAGTTCAAGTGCATTTATGGATTGCGGGAAACTCCTTCTGACATAACTATAAAGCCTGAAAATGAAAGTAATATTTATAGACTTACTTTAATACTTGGCATTTACACATTGGAAGTAGGAGGAAAAGGAAATTTTGAGAATGAATACATTTAATTTCTAGGGCTCATGTATGCATGATGGTACTGTAGCCAGAAATGCCATTGTATGTGCCGAATGGATAATGCACACTATTTGTAGAAGCTGCTTGTTAATATTTAGATGAGGAATTTGTCACATGCAGATTCACTAAGCAACCTGATGTACATCTTAAACCAGTATCATGATGCATTTCACAGAGACACAGGACACGTAAATTCTGTTTGTGATTCTCTCTTTGTTTGCATTGACTGTGCAAGCCTGCATTTCTACAACTGATTGAAGGCTAAAGAAATGGGAAGCACCAGATGCATGTTTCTATGCTTTGTGAGATAGTTATGGGACTTTAGCATATCAAATTATCTTTTTCTATCTAGTTTCAGATATTAAATGTCATTTAATGAAACATTCAGGGCTCATCAACTGACTAGACATTCGATGTCACCAAACTTATCAATAGAACAACAAAAGGTGGACATTAGAGAGTACTTTACACAGATGGCCATCCTACTGATTAGATTGAAGCGGATTGGAGGGAGATATCTGAAATATGTTTTGTCTCTGAAGACAAGTAGCAGATAAAAGTTTAAGTATTCTGCAATGGGTCATACTCAGGAAGAGATCTGGTACTGAACGATGACCGAGAATCAGTAAAATGTGAAGTGGCCTTAGATAAATGAATTTTATTTCTGTGTCTCAGGTATTAAATTAGAACAATGGAGTAATGATACTGAGTTTCCTTGTAAAGTACTCTGAGACTATTATAAAAGGGCAGTATAGCATATGCATTTTGTGGTAGTGCCTGTTTACAACCTGAAATTTGTCCTGGACCCAGGGACCTCAATCTCAGCTCCATTGTCCTTGCCACAAATTTCACTGGAAGTGTCTGTAAAAAGCAGATATACCCACTATGTTGCTGCCTTCTCATGAGACAAAGGTCCTCTTTCATTCATTAGCCGACATATTATGGTTATTACATCTGTATAAAGGGTATAATGGGCATAAAGGGAAATATATCTTAAGAGAATCTAGAAAAGAGAATCTAAAAACCCAATAGTAACTCTGGACTATAAATCACTGTTTACATGAATCCATTAAAAAGGCTTTGATGCTGGAGCTATTCTGTAAAAACTTGAGTTAGATCTTTAGGATTTAGCTTACAGGGTTTTAAGAAGGCAAATCTTAACTAGATGAAATTATAAAATTAACTGTGAGGTACGAGCTCAACTACTCTGCATTTTATTATTAGTTGCAGTATGTGGCTAACTACACAGAGCAGAGATACATCTGTAATGAATAACTATTTTTTTTCTAAATGAAGCTCAAACATATATTAGCACAGCCTATTTATCTGAATGAACCAAGGCTGCAAATAATTAAGGAATCTTCTCTGGGAATACTTAGACCATCGTAGAAGCTGATTTTCATTCAAGTTGTATCAAAAGAATCCCCAATAACCTTGCTCAACTCATTTTACACAACAACTGCCATTCATCAGCCTAGACTACTTGCTGCAAATGAACCCTTTATTTTTATGTATTTATTCATTCTTACTGAAGGATTTCATCTTGTCCTACATCTTGTTTAGTGCACACTGGGACTGCTGGTGTGAAGGACCAGACGTTAATTCTTTCACTCGTTATTAGCAGTGCTGTTGCAGGTTTTTCCTCGTGATTGATAGACATTGGGGAGTCAGCCACAGCTGACTTTCTGAGGTGATGGTTGTAGCAGCAACTCAAAGATGTGGTAAGGCTTGTCTCACCTCCACCTGTGTTCTCTGTCTTTTGCAGAGTCCTCAGGACTGGCTTTCTTCACTTTGTTGGCACACTGTTTTTGATAAGAATTTTACTTTTGATATAGCAGTAGATAGGGGACTCTATTCCAAATAGAGGGGAGTGTGACATGCTGGAATCTGTACAAACAGAAGTTAACAATGTCCTTTACTCAAAAACTCTGTAAAAGTCTATAAAATACAGAAGGGAAGGAGACAGTCAAACACCCAGAGACATCTAGTTCAACAGACTCAAAGGACTGACACCCCACCTGCAGTACTGCATCCAGCTCTGGGGCCCACACCATCACAAAGACATGGACCTGTTGGAGCCAGTCCAGAGGAAGCCACGAAGATGATGAAAGGGCTGGAGCACCTCTGCTATGAAGACAGGCTGAGAGAGTTGGGGTTGTTCAGCCTGGAGAAGAGAAGGCTCCAGGGAGACCTTCTAGCAGCCTTCTAGTACCTAAAGAGGGCCTACAGGAAAGCAGGAGAGGGACTGTTTACAAGGGTATGGAGTGATAGGACAAGGGGTAATGGCCTTAAGCTGAAGGAGGGTAGATTTAGAGCGAACATTAGGAAAAAATTCTTCCCTGTGAGGGTGGTGAGGCACTGGCACAGGTTGCCCAGAGAAGCTGTGGATGCCCCATCCCTGGAAGTGTTCAAGGCCAGGTTGGATGGGGCTTTGGGCAACCTGGTCTAGTGGAGGGTGTCCCTGCCTGTGGCTGGGGGTGGAACTGGATGGGCTTTGAGGTCTCTTCCAACTTCAACCATTCTATGACTGTCACCAGTACTAGATCTGGTCAGCCATGGGTTTGTCCAGCTCAGGCTCTGGAAGCTCCACAGAGCAATTTTTCACAGCCTTTCCTGCTTAATCTGCTGCAGGGCAGCTCTATCATCTTTCTGAGAATGGTTTTCCTAACATCCTACTCCATCCTTCCAACTTGCAATGTCTGGCTTACGCCTCTTGTGATATCATCTGACACTACCAAGAAGAATTTGAATCCATCATCTTTCTAATTGCTCTTCAAGTATTTGTAGGCAGCAGCCGATGATTATTTGATCCCTTTAGCTTCCCAAAACTTAGCTGATTTATTTGAATATTAATGCCAGCAGACATTCAGTTATGTTTATAGTTCATTCACATCTGAGATATCCAGTGCTGATGACTGGAGTACATTAAAATCTTGGATTTTTACTTCCATTCTGTACCTCAGAAATAATTTCTTTCCATATATCTCTTCCATGAGTTATCGTACCTTTGTTCCCATGCTCAAAATCTCGGTTCTTCTCAACATTCAGTGAAAATTATTGTCCTGTTTTGGAACCATGTTTAGGTTTTCCATCTCTATTTCATTCTACACAGATTATCTTTCTTCATACTGTTTTATGTCTGAAGCCTCCTTTGCTTTGCTTCTTAATTTGACTTGCAGAGCTAATTAAGCTTTACGTTTGGCAGTTCTTTATTCCTGTACTTCTTGACCTCTAATGGTATGGCTTTACTGCATGCTTCAGATCCTCTTCCTCTTCAGAAAGCCACTGATTGAAAAGTGATTTCTTCTGAATGTAAGGATTTACTCTTATAGTATTCCAGGTCCAGGTTCTAAACTGCAAACTAGTGACTCTGTTGGCATTGTTTATGCTACTGTCTCTTAGCTTTATATTAAAATGACTGATACTATTTGTAAAGCTTTATGGAGGCTTGCAGGTTTTTAGTTTAAATGTTTAGTTGGGTTTTGGTTTAAACATCACTGAGAATTATGATTATATATGATATAAGGCTGGCCCACTTACACTAAATTAGAAGAGAAATATATTGGGCACAGTTTTTATGGTTTATGTGTCTGCTAAATCACCTCTGCATTTCACAGCTTTAGGCACTGGGAAATATTTATAGTTTTTGCTTAGGAGTGCATACAAGTTTAGATACAAAAAACTCTTAAGTTAAAGCTCAGAAGAGGTTTGATTGTTTGGGGTTTTTTTTTATATTTTTGCATTATTTTGCAGATGTTTCCTATTGCATTAGAGAAGTACCGTTAGCAGTGAAGGAGTGCTGCTAATTGGTTGGTGAGGGAGGCAGACAGAGGATTTTTTTTCTCCTGGTCCTGGCTTTGCCCATGTGCAGTGAGTGGTTCCGTGCCTCATTTTGCCTACTTGTAAAATGGATGTAGAACAGATAATCACTGTCGTATGAACAAAAATGTAAAGTTCAGGTAGGTAACCTAGCTTTTCCACAATAAAGAAATCAACCCAAAAATGGAGCGATCTGTATTAATGGAGAATGTTTTATTTATTATTAGTAGTAATCTTATCCCCTCCTTTCTTGACCTGTTAAATCCCCTCAAAAATCAGTGTTCTTAAATCTTACTTAGTCTTGACCTTTTCTTCATTCACTCTGCATTTCACTTGGGAGCACTCCTGTACTACCTGTATTGATTTTACTCACACTTGTTTTCACCCTTTTTTTGGTAAATGTAGATATCAGTTTGTGACTGATAGTTGAGTTCACTTTCTTGTAAATACATGATAAAAGTGGAAGTTTTCAATTGTTTTTGAGGAATGAAGGTACTTTTCCATTTGTTTTCCATGTGATTTTGGGATAGGTTTTTTGTTAGAAATTCATCAATTGCACTTTAGCAATTGCACTTTAGCCTTGTATAATCTTCCTTCTATTTATTTCCATAAATACTGCAGGGAATACCTCTAATAATTAGAGAAATATGTCCCCTTTTGCACACCTTTTAAATTGTGTACTCGTGAAGAAATATCAAAGTCTCTTCTTGAAGAAATCTGTGCTACCATTTTTTTAGGAGCTGAATGATTTGAATCCTGGTGATTATGCTAAGACTCAGCCTTTACCATGGTCAGAATCACTGCGCTCAGATGCCAGTCTACAGCATAGTTTTCCTGGAGAAAATAAAGATTTTTCTTTCCATCCTTGCTTCTTTGCACTGGGCCTCTCCTTTCCTCTTGACAGTTTTGGTGATGTTTCTGTGTGTCTTGAACTCAGACCTGTAGTGCTGACACTTTCCTTTGTGGCTCCCAAAGGATAAATTCTGGAAACACTAGTTTTCCTCTTCCCCACTGGCATCATTGACGTGATCTTCTTCTGACTCCTTTGGTACCGGTAATGGATATCCTGGCTTCGTGCTCAGCCTTAGTAACTTTACACGTGAGCAGTTTCAGTGGAGCTGCATTTAATTATAAGATTGTACAGTTGGATTCTCAGAGCAGAGATCTCCTCGGGGCAGGGGAAATTGTCTTCTAATGGATGTATATAGGTCCACATCTTGGACCTGTTGCCCGTTTCCAGAGATTTTTTCAAAAGACGAAGTACTTCTGCCCCGTGGCGTGAATCTCATTTCCTCTATTTTATCAGACTTCTTGCTCAGTCAATTGATAGTTTTTTGGATTGACTCCGGACTGACTGTCCGTCAAAGCCTTTCTGGTTCATAACCATTTGGAGAATGTGCAAGTTTTACTTCTGAAGCATTGGTAGGTAAAATACTAAAAAATTCACTGAATCTGGACCAAATGGCTCCATAGCCAGTTGGAGTCTGACAGTAGCCAATAACTGGAGTTTCAAAAGAAGAAATACACCATGTACAGTGAGATTCATGGCATAATTTCTTGGTTTCCTACATTCAGCAGGCGAAGTCTGTGTTCTCTAGATACAGTAACTTCTACTTATTAGGAACAAGTAGCCTCCTGACATTTTCCATTGAAGATCAGACTTCTTAAAAAAAATACAAGAATCATGGAGTTCTGTGAGACACCACATAACTGAAAGGTTTTATTTTATGACCACTTTCATAGACTGTGTTAGAAGTTTAGAAGTAGACCGTGGGCCAAATACTAGAAGGATACCGTAAAAGCCTTTGATCTAGAAAATTTCTGCAAGCAGCTTTTTCTATCTTGTTTCCTTTATCTCTCTCAAAACCTCTTCGCATTTTTCCCAAAAAAGCTTCATGGCTTCTAGTCACCCCCTTCATGTCATCTATCCTGTAGTCTTGAGAGGTCCATCTGGTCTCTAATGGACCTAGGAAATCAGTCTCTGTTGCCTCCGGGATAGCTTTTTCAAAGAAATGCTTTCTCCCATACTACCCTTAGGCTTAGGACGAGCTTTCCTGAACAGCTTCAGAGATAGTTTCCATTGTTTTTCAAATTATCTGTGAAATGCTTTCATATTTTAGTGTCTTCAAGTTTTGAGAAAAGATAATATTTCCATGAAAGGCTATTTCAGAGCATCTCCACACAAGTCTAAGTGAATTTAAATTATAGAAAACTTCACAGCATTTGCACATTCATATCCCAGTTGTGGACTCCATACTAGTTGCCAAGTTATCTATTCCAACATTTTACAATTCAGCCTATCTTTGCATTATAGTTTAAAGCACTCCCTTTTTTTTTTTTTTTTTTAATGCCAAGAACATACTTTAACTTTTCCAACAGTTGCATTCAATTTGAAGGATCTAGTAAACATTACTAAAGCACAGCTAAGGGAAATCCCTTATGGCTAATAAAATTCTGGTAGTTATAGCAGATAAATTTTGAAGTTTTCATAATAGATTATCTAAACATCTCCAATGCAAGGCATAAAATAAAGCAGGCCCAGAAGCTATTGTATAGTTTTTATACTATCTTCAGATTCTGGAGAGAATCTGAATAAATGTAATAATTTTCAAATTATTGATGCTCTGGCAGAAATGTTGCTCCTTTTTTCCCCTATTGTTACCAATGTTTCTGTTAAGAATTTCAGATTACATTTTATGGGGTTTTTATGTTAGCAAGAAAGTCTTCCTACCTCCCAGTAGTTTGATTTTAACCATTTGCACAGTTTCAGTCCATTAAAACTGTCTTTTAGCAAGAGGAAGTGTAGTAATTTATCCTTACAGGGATGTTGTGACTCAAACACTCCCTTCTCTTCCTGTTGCTTGATCCAATGTAATTAAATAATAGATTTCATTTCATAACTTTGCAGTAGCAATAAAGAGGAAATTATGTTCAGAAGGCATGTTTATTTTTTTTCCCCAGCCTTTTTATGGCTTAAAAGTGATTCTTTCTCTTCGTGCTAAAGTAATGTGAAACAGCCTTTTCAAACTTATGTCCTTGGGAAATGAATGTTAATTAAAGAATGAACATTAAATAAGAGTTAGGAAATCAGTGCTGTTTTTCAGACACAAATATCTGTTGTTCAGATTCTACATTTATGCTCCTTCATGTTGCTTTCTTTTTTTTCTCTGAGCAAGAGCTCCCTCATTTTTTCTTTCTTCCATCTTCCCAAGAGAAAATCTGTCTTGTTCATCACCTGTAAAATTTACCTTGGTTTCTTTGAAGCTCTGAGAATTATAATTCATATAAATAAAAAAGAAAATACAGCAAATTAACACATACGTACAAAACTTTGGACTTCCTTTCCTCTCATTTTTAAATGAAAATGGATCTACCTTGGACTGGGACTATTGTTCTCATAAATTTCCCTCTATTTTTATCTTTATCTTGGATTAGAAGATTCTTGGAAGAAAAGTGCTATAGATTTAAAATTTTGAAGCCATTTTGAAATGAACTGGACAAAGATTTCCTGATAGAAGACAGAGATTTCATAGAACTTCCTGCTTTATTACACATTCTGATTATACCTTGTCCTTGTTGACAAATGATTTTCCCTAAGATTAAAGACTACAGAACAGACTGAGACATTCTGTAGTGTCATAATGTACACTCCACACATATACTGTGGTTGAAAAAGCATTAAATTGAAATGTTTTTCACATGTTTCTTTTTCTATCATTGCTTCCTTTTTCTATTGATAATTTGAGTACATCTTGCAAGATGATATTTACCTGTCTGTCAAAATTCTGTGGCCAGTATAGTTTACCTTAAACCCAGACACCCATATGGCCCATCTGCCATCCAAAATCATTTAAACTAGTAGTCATTTAGATAGATTATGTGTCTCACTGTTTAATCCGAGCGATTCTGTAGCATTTAGTTGTCGTCACCATGCAAACTGTGAAGCTCCCACTTAGTCAATATGTGCATTTGAGCAGGTAAGAATAAAAAAAATAAGAAAAAAACCCAGTGTGAATCATTTCAGGTAAAATCTTTTAATTTACAAAGTCTTCCTCCACTAGCACAGTATTTCCAAGTATGAACATGATGGCCTGTCTCTTCAGAGCTGTGAATAATTGTAGAGCTTTCTAATGGAAAATATTGCCATTTTTGTATTTTTGGTTGAACCTGAATCCTTTTTTACTCTTTCTGTCTCCTAGTCTAAAATTTCAAAGCAATGTCTTGCTTATGTCCTTTGCAGGATTTAATTTTTTAAAGTATGTTTTTGACCTTCGCTTTGAGATGTTTGAAGAAAATTTTTTTATGACTTTGAGATCACTTCATCCAGAGGATCAAGGTCCTGTCTTCTCTATATTCAGTGCACTGATGGTTGCCTGCTCTTCATAGTAATACTTGCTTTGCAGTTCTTTCATTAGCCTGAGGCTTGCTCTAAAAGCACTTTATCTCTGTGCTTGGAATAGGTAAATATATGTCTTATTTTCCCTATGACAAACAGTGAAGCCTGATTCCAATTTGCTGTCGTATGGAAAGGAAGAGTATTTATTTAGTGTTCTGGTGAAACTAATATAAGGCAATGATTATTTTCCTGTGTGAGCAATGTAAGGATGCAGGATTTAAACAAATGTTAATCTCTGCAGCAATGGGAGAAAGAAACCTGTTTATATTAGATGGTCTCTCAATCAACAGAGAACAGGGGGTTTTTCTGCTTGCAGCATTGGAAACTGCGTAACAATAATCCTGAATGGTGGTTTCTTCTGGGACTTGAAACCGAAGGACAGGAAACTTTGGTATAATGTAAACCTCTGCTGGTTACATGCCATAGTATTATTGGAGAAAGAAAAGAAATAGAAATGATTGATGGAGAGGAAATAAATCTGAGTTAATAGACTAAATATTAAAAAATAATATTATCTTCAGTTCTTAAGAAGGGTAAATTCTAATTGCTTTTTTTTGTTTTACTAAAGGAAAGGTAAATGTATTTACTGCTGAAAAGATTGAACATTCTTATTTTTTCAAAGTAATGTTTAGTACTAAACGGGCATTCAAAGATGTAACTTAGATGGAAGTAATTGTTATAGTTGAGATTGTCAACTTGGAATAGCTGAAGTGATACTGATGTAAAAATGAAACAGCTCATTGTTAAAATTTGAGTCCAAAAGTAGTTAGTTTTATTATAATGTGGACTAGATGACCTTTAAAAGTCCCTTCCAACCTGAACTATTCTATGATTCTCTGACAATTTCCTCCAAAACATCAGCATTTATTTAGTTTAGATACAGGGAAATTTGCTGCCGTGATTTACAGTGGGATGGCACCATTTACCTCAGCATCTAGAATATCCTGGCAATTTCTTGAACATGGGCGGTTAACAGAGGACCTCTACACTCATCTTCTTCAGAAATGCAGAGATCTGTTTGCAGAGGTTGAAATGCTTTTTGGCTTTTGGCGTTTTTTAGTTTCGTATAGGCTAATGAATCTTTCATATCTACAAAGTTCACACTTCACAAAGCTTTTTTTCATGGTCTCTTGCTCCTTCTAGAGAACACTGCTCCATCATTTCCCCTTGGATGATATTTTTCAAGCTTATTTTTTCTCCCTTGTAATAATAATAAAATTTGTTTTCTTGCTTGATGTGAAATGGTATGTACTTTAACTTAGAATAGTTTAGCAATGTAAGATTTTATGACGCTGGTCAGTAGAAAGCCTTCACCTTCCAGCTGCAGGGATTTCCAGCATGGGTACTCTAGGAGCATGGTGCATTTTCTTGTTAGCCCATTCCATTATACTTGCTGAGTCAATGTAGAGTTTGTTGGGTGGTTTTTTTTCTTTCTTTTGTATATTTAGAAGGATCTTGTTTGTAACATGAAGAATATCAGCTCAAGCAAGATGCAGGGTGCTCTGCTCTTGCTATTTTCTCTCCCTATAAGTACATACCTTCTTTTGTTGCATTTCTTCTATTTGGATTTTACTGTGTTGCTAAAAAACAAAAATCAAAACAAACAAACAAAAAACCCTACAAACTTTTCTATAATTAAAAGAAGTATGTGGGTTGTCAGTAGAATGAAGAGAGATGATGTCCAAAATTATTTTAAATGTTCAATTTAAACAAATGGGAATAATAACATGATATCTTTTCATCATCATCCTAATCTGTAGGGGTCTTTGATAGCAGTGATATGGTTAAAAACGTGCAGGCTGACACGTAGAGCTGTTTATTGGAGGTCATAGGACTGGCTTTCACACAATTTCAGTCTGAAGGCAGCTGAGGAAGGGGCTGTTTTCTCCTGCGTTTGACTGAATAGTCTGACTTCTTAAATTTGTATCAACTCCTTTGATGTCAAAGCCATTGTGTATCATAGAATGGTTTGGGTTGGAGGGGACCTCAAAGACCTTCTAGTTCCAACCCCCCTGCCATGGGCAGGGACACTGTCCACTAGACTAGGCTGCCCAGAGCCCCATCCAACCTGGCCTTGAACACTTCCAGGGATGGGGCATCCACA